>VCJN01003565.1:0-24388 GCA_006384855.1 Tetraselmis striata
CTACTGGTGATGAACGACGACATACGGGGACGATACGGGACGGACGAGGGACGTGGATTTCATACCGAGTAGCGACGACTATCGCGCGCGACCTGTAAAGTACTATATGGATTTCTCGTTTCCATAATTTCATCAAATTGATATGCGCACGCGGGCTCGGCGTGTCGCCCGCCGACGCGGAGTACCCGGGCTAAGTACATGCGGCTGCACGTACTCGCTGCACATCGCTGCACATCGCTGACCCCGCGGTGTGCGGCGATGTGCGGCACGACGGGCGGAGGGGTGGGCGGATGTAGGTGGTACGGTAGGTGGTAGGCGGTAGGTGGTGTTCGTAGGTGCGCGTTTTAATGCAGCCGCCCTAACTGCTGATGATTGTGTAACGCCCCAGCACGCGCATGAAGTACGGGGTCGCCTGGCGATCACCGCCGCTCACCGCTGGACCAAGCGCGGACAGCCGCGCACTCGCATTTGTGCTCCCTGCCGGTGGTGGGCTACATCCACCCAACTCTCAACCCCCCCCCCCCCCCCCCCGCGCGCGCGCGCGGCAGCAGGCATGCCGGGAGAGGGATGGATGTCGAGTGTGTCGAAGAATGGCGTGTACACATGCAAGCACTGCCACGGCATCGTGACGGGCAGTAGTGAAAGGACGGCGCGAGAGCGGCACTTCCGGAAATACCCGAAATGTAGCCACTCGTTGAAGCGTGCGGCTAAGTTGCACCGCAAGGCCGCCTTATTACAAGCAGCAGCAGCAGGGCGGCCAGCAGCAGCAGCAGTAGCGGCAGGGCGGCAGCAGGAAGTAGCTGCAGCCGTCGGAAACGGCCCGCCGGCGCCGGTCTCGGAGGACGATGTGATGGGTGTGGGGAGGACCCCGTTGGCGAAGACGGTATGGACATCGACGCGCCTGCGTGGCCGCCGGCGGACGTGGAAGCTGCCGATGAGGGCGTGATACGGAAGGCGATCCCGGTGACTTCTACATGAAGGTCATCGCCAAGAAGTTCCGGGGAGTGTGGCACTACGGCGTGATAACCGGCGTCGTTACCGAGTGGGTGTTGGAGGACTACGGCGGGGCGACCCAGTGGCGCGCTGTTTTCGAGGACGGTGACATTGTGGACCTTCTGCGTTCAGAGGTGGAGTGGGCCCGGCCTGCGTGCGGGTGGCACCACTCAACTGCGGTTGTATGGAATCACACGCACCCCGCCCGGTCGGCGTGGCAGGTTGTGGAGGCTATGGCGGCTGCCCAGGAGCACCCCCCTGTGGATGCGGACGGGGATGCTCGCTTGGTAACCGTCCATGAAGGCGATGACTTGTCCAGTGAATCACGCACCTTGCCCGGCGTGCGTTCAACACAACCCGGCTGGCGGAGGCCAAGCAGAACACTGGCTGCCATGGCGTGTGCCATGTGCATGTGGTCCTGGCTATGTCAGCATGGTCAACCTCTTCCCCCTCGCGCCGTTCCACCTGTTTTTTTTTGGCTTGGGAAGGGAGTTCTGGAGGAAATTTGTCACCGTGCAGGGCCACATTGGATTCCGAGCTATGAAGCAAGAAGACCGGCGCCAGGCTTTAGTCCCGATACCCAGCAACTTTGGACGGGGGTTGCGCCCTTCGTTTGCGGTGTCCAAGAAGTCGAAAGGTAACCCCCTCCATGACTGCAGGGTCAGGCAAGGTGACGGTGCAGTCCGGCTGGGTCATGGAGGACTGCTTGCACCACATGGAAACGTTTTCCATTCTTAACGCCGGTCCGCTGTTCGAGGAGGCCCGGGTGAAGGCGATCATGACCGAGAAGGAGCTTCGCGTCCCCAAGCGGTGCTTGGGCACATGTACAAGCGCATGCAAGGAGCTGCGTGGTTCGTCACGCGGTGGGGGTTGCAGAATGTGGTGACGGAGGAGGACGGCCCCGAGCGCAAGGCTCAGGTGGACGCGCTCACCAGGGAGGGGAGGACTCGAGACCCAGCGCGGCGCCAAGGCGCGGCGGCCGGGGCAGCGCGGCGCCAAGGCGCGGCGGCCGGGGCAGCGCGGCGCCAAGGCGCGGCGGGGGGCAGCGCGGCGCCAAGGCGCGGCGGCCGGGGCAGCGCGGCGCCAAGGCGCGGCGGGGGGCAGCGCGGCGCCAAGGCGCGGCGGGGGGCAGCGCGGCGCCAAGGCGCGGCGGGGGGCAGCGCGGCGCCAAGGCGCGGCGGCCGGGGCAGCGCGGCGGCCGGGGCAGCGCGGCGCCAAGGCGCGGCGGCCGTGGCAGCACGGCGCCAACGCGAGTGGGATGGGCGGGGCAGCGGTTGCTACCGAGTGAGGCGTAGCATCGTTTGCAGTAGCAACGCAGCCTTTCCGGTGTGACGCCGCCTGGATGTAACCCAGCAGTACGCGCAAAGTGCAAGTGCAAGCTGCTGATGGCGGGGATCCCGCGGGGGGGGGGGGGGGGGCAGCGGCTGTGGGATAGGCGCGGCAGCGGTTGCTACAGAGTGAGGCGTCGCATCGTTTGCAGTAGCAACGCAGCCTTTACGGTTGCATAGTGTGACGCCGCCTTGATGTAACCCAGCAGTACGCGCAAAGTGCAAGTGCAAGCTGATGGTGGCGGGGATCCACGCGAGGTCGCAGGACGGTGCGCGAGGGGGGGGGGGGGGGCAGCGGCTGTGGGATAGGCGGGGCAGCGGTTGCTACCGAGTGAGGCGTAGCATCGTTTGCAGTAGCAACGCAGCCTTTCCGGTTGCATAGTGTGACACCGCCTGGATGTAACCCAGCAGTACGCGCAAAGTGCAAGTGTTACACGTCCGTGTGCCCCACCCAATGACGTTGCGCCCGACCTCAGTGACGGCATGTCTCGCTCTCCTTCATCTCTTGGGCCGTCCGCCACCTCACCCTGCGCACCCCACCAGCCACGCGTGTCTTCTCGGAAGCCTCACACACGGCGGCGCGAGTCGCGTCGTGGAACGCGTCCCTGACATGGCGGAACTTCGCCCTCACCGTGGCCGTGGGCGGGCAGGGGACTGCCCGCTGATGGGTCGCCATGCATGGGTACTTGGGGCCGCACAAAGCCGGGGTGCCGTCGCAGCAACACTCCCAGTCCGTCCGTTGGCCGCAGTCCACGCATGATGGGCGTCCGGCCAGGACACGCATATGATAGTGCATGTGGTCGCCTCCCGCCACTGCTCGTAGTGCTCCGGTCAACATGGCGACGAGCAAGTCGGCATGTCCCGCAGGTGGCTGCGGGGCGGGTGGCGCGAGCGCAGCCTCGCTTGCCTCAACAACCCCCTCAGCCCGATCAGTCGCCTCGACCACGGCCTCCTCCGCCTCCTGACGCGGCGCACCAGGCGCATAATCGTCGCCTGGCAAGGCGTTTCCCCCCGCAACGGCGCCGTCGGCGGTGGCCGACGCCGTCGTGGCGAGGTGTTGTGAGGAGGTGGCCCTAGACATAGGTGGGGCCGGCACCGCCATGTGTTGCTCCACATGCGGTGCGGTTCCTGACGCGACAGGTCCGTCGCACCAGTACCGGCGCCGGCACCCCACGCCTGCTGGGCTTACCACCAACCGGCATGTTTCCTTTGGGAGGCGGTTCATCCGCGTCGGAGGTGAGCGGCGGTGCCTGTGTGGGTGTCGATACTGCCCGGCCATTAGGGCTCCCGCCGCCTGCCGCTCCGCCGACCCACGCCGCGGCGTGTGCTGCGCCCCGCATGGTCGCCTCGAATATATTATACATGACGCGGGGACGGGGGGGGGGGGGGGGGATTCGTGCGTTTCGTATGTCGGCGGAACGGCGTGCGAAGCTGCGGCTGGCGAAGGTGGTGGAAAAAAAGCGTGGCGGCGTCGGCGGCGTATTACCGTGCGTGCATGCGTGCGCAACCCCGCGGCAGCAAGCGCCGGACTCGGCGTGTGCCGGCGGCAGAGCTGCGAAGCCATGGACACGGTACGGGATGCCAAGTCTGGCTAAGCAATTGCCGAGGCTGGCGGCTTAACCCCCATGTCCGGCGGTTGAGGGACGGAAAGTGCGTAGAAGTTGATCGGCAAAGCGGGCATATAAGCCTGGCTGTGCAAGGTTCCAATTAAGTAATGGCGGTATGTGCTAAGTAATTCGTAGGGGTGGACCATGCATATATATATGGATATGCAGCGCAGGTAGGGGGCGGTATAAATGAGGCCGGGCACATATACTGCTCCACGAAACGACACTGTGGCACGTGTAGTTGAATAGACCCCCCCCCCCCCCCCCCCCCCCCCACCCCCCGCCGGGTCGGCCCGCCGACCCGGCACGGCATGTAATATATGTCATGCATCGCCGGGGTATGTGTGAGTGGACGCCCCGCCGCCACATCCCCCCCCCCCCCCCCCCCCCCCCCATTTACACTTGTGCACTCATTAAGTTTGGGCTGGTTTCGGAGCAGTACATGTACGTATGTATATACATACAATGGAACGTAGGACCTGCGCGGAAAGAGGCGGGGCTGGCGGAGTGCGTTGGGGGTGCGTAGACTAGCGTGTTGGTGAGATTCGGGGTGCATCGGACGCCGGATGCCCATCCACCCAGCGTAAAAGGCGCGTACGTAATATTCACAGTCACTATATTAACACACAAATGTGTGAAAACCGGACATTCCGTGCCGGATGGGTGGGAATACGGCGTCCGATGCAGCCAAAACCCCAGCAACACGCTATTCTATGCACCGCCAATGCACTCCGCCAGCACCGCCTCATTCGCTGTCGATTTCGAAAACGCCTTCACATTATCCACCGCTAATAATTGCAATTGCCACCGTGTAATGTTGTCACGATGTGCGCACACAACAACACTTAATATCGGTTCCGACGCGGATGGAGGCGGGGCTTGCGGAGTGCGTTGGGGGTGCACAGACTAGCGTGCTGCAAATAATTGGGGTGCATCGGACGCCGGATGCCCATCCACCCGGCGTAAAAGGCGCGTAATATTCGCACTATATTAACACACAAATGTGTGAAAACCGGACATTCCGTGCCGGATGGGTGGGAATACGGCGTCCGATGCAGCCAAAACCCCAGCAACACGCTATTCTATGCACCGCCAATGCACTCCGCCAGCACCGCCTCATTCGCTGTCGATTTCGAAAACGCCTTCACATTATCCACCGCTGATAATTGCAATTGCCACCGTGTAATGTTGTCACGATGTGCGCACACAACAACACTTACTACCGGTTCCGACGCGGATGGAGGCGAGGCTTGCGGAGTGCACTGGCGGTGCACAGACTAGCGTGCTGCAAATAATTGGGGTGCATCGGACGCCGGATGCCCATCCACCCGGCGTAAAAGACGCGTAATATTCACACTATATGAACACACAAATGTGTGAAAACCGGACATTCCGTGCCGGATTGATGGGAATACGGCGTCCGATGCAGCCAAAACCCCAGCAACACGCTATTCTATGCACCGCCAATGCACTCCGCCAGCACCGCCTCATTCGCTGTCGATTTCGAAAACGCCTTCACATTATCCACCGCTAATAATTGCAATTGCCACCGTGTAAAGTTTGTAATGATGTGCGCACACAACAACACTTACTACCGGTTCCGACGCGGATGGAGGCGGGGCTTGCGGAGTGTATTGGCGGTGCGTAGAGTAGCGTGCTGTAAATACTTGGGGTGCATCGGACGCCGGATGCCCATCCACCCGGCGTAAAAGGCGCGTAATATTCACACTATATGAACACACAAATGTGTGAAAACCGGACATTCCGTGCCGGATGGATGGGAATACGGCGTCTGATGCAGCCAAAACCCCAGGAACACGCTATTCTATGCACCGCCAATGCACTCCATCCGCAACCCCCGCCTCATTCCCAGTCGTACGTGCTTGTGCACACGCACGGAATGCTTGCACTGCTTCGAAACCACTCACATACCCCGCTCATTGGGTACCGATTGCGGCGCATGCACGGCTAGATATTTTTTTACATAAACCGGGGGGGGGGGGGGGGGGCACAGTGTCCCGCTACTCACCCTGCATTGGATTAGGGCGACGATTGCAAACAAGACGAGGAGGCGCGAATGAACTGCTCCGAAACCACGCGATGTGCCCGGTGACCTCCATATCCAGCACGTCCACCGATGCAAGTAATAAGGACAGGACCCCCCCCCCCCCCCCCCACCCGCCAAAGTGGAGGAAGTGTAGGAGTACAACCGGAGCATGACGTGATCCATTGTCGCTTATTTACAAGCACGGGCGGTGCTGCCAGACCCGATCGTCTACGGCCGATATAATATTCACACAATATTAACATCGGTGCACACCGCCGCACACCGCCGCACAACGCTGCGCGCGCACATTCGTCGCGCACATATACGCGCGCCCTACCGCACATATTATCCCGGATTCACTCGGTGAAACCGCGTATTCATTACGCCGTGCTACTTCAACAATAAACATTGCGAAATTACACCGACACAATGCCGCACCGACTAGCTCTTGACAATACGTGCATATAAATAGTAGTGGCGCGCTGCTCCTCGCCTCCGATGTGTCGTTGACTGCTGCGGAAGGCGGTCGTCGACTGGGTGTTAGTTTCTCCACCTCGGCCGCCCCCCCCCCCCCCCCCCCCCCCCCCGCCCCCGGCCCCTTCACCGCTCACAGCGCCATGGCAGACCTCGCCCCCCGGGCAAAAGTGGGCGGCGAGCCTTGTTGTCTCGCGTGTCCGCGCCGCCGGCATCGAGGAGGACGAGAAAGACATGAGAAACGCGTGACAAGGTGGGCGCGCAACAAAACACTCCACCCTCCACATTAGCACGCACCCACTCGTGGCTAACTTGTGCCGCGCGCAGGTTATTCGTCCGGGAGCGCCGTAAGGCCCACCTCAACGCCAAGGCTTCCACAGTGCCAGCGGCGCAACTCGTGGTGGCCGAGGAGGCCGCATCCTCAGCCGCTTAAAGGCGAAACGATTGTGGCTTGTTGTGGGCGTCTCGGCACAGGAGGCGTCCCGACGCCAAGGTAAGGAAGCTCATGGCGGCATCTTTGACGGCACAGCCTCCCGGGGTGGTGAAGACACTGACGGATGACAAGAAGCGGAAGAGGCCAGTGAAGAAGCGCCGAGGTAAGAAACTGACGGTCGCGGAGTCGGAGGCGCATGCGGAGGCGGAGGCAGCGAGATCGTCGAAGCGGAGGGTCCCCCGGGCACGCAAGAACAAGAACAAGCAGTAGCCCCCGCCCCCTTACCCCCCTCCCCTCACTCCCCCGGCGGGAGCGGCGGGCGGCGGGGGGGGGGGGGGGGGGGGGTGGCGGGGGGACCACGCCCGCCCGCCTCCCCCCCCCCCCCCCCCCTCCCGGTACAGGGCACATTTTTGAGTCAAAACGGTCCAATTCCTGGACTCAAAAATGTGCCCCCCACGTGATCGCTTAGGCTGGGATATGTACCCATTTTTCGGTCACATTTCAGGTGCAATGCAATACTATACGAGAGTATTAGAAATGGCACATCGGCGTGTCCTCTTCGCGCCCTCAGTCGCGTAAAGTACTATCCGCCTCACCTTGGAAGATTGCGGACGCGAGTGCATGGCGACTGCGTTTCAAGCGTTTCAAGCCTGGAAATCGAGCCTCACTCGCGCAGAGAAGACGCCCCGGGCCTACGAGTCTATCGCCGACCTCAGAGATTGTGTTCGTCGCAACGAGATGCTACCTCTGAACCCTGCTGACAGCGACGCGGCGTTGGGGCGAGATGTCGGCGCAGGCGGCGGTGCGGGCTTCGCGTCCCGAGATGAGGGCTCCTAAGGCGGAGATGCGGGTCGGGGAGGCGGAGATGCGGCACCGCCACGTGAAGATGTGGCCCTGCGACTCCCACCAGCGGCACCCGAAGGCGCCTGACGGCTTGACGGGGCTTCGCGTTTCGGCTTAGGCGCCTGGAAGGGGTCGTCGTCCTCCAACTCTTTCGCCATCTTAAAGGAGGAGTCGGCCCACGATTCTTGGAATGCTTCTTGCGCAGCTTAATGGGCGACAAGCTGCTGCTCTTGCCTCAATAGGCGGAGATGCGGGTCGGGGAGGCGGAGATGCGGCACCGCCACGGGAAGATGTGGCCCCAGCGACTCCCACCAGCGGCACCCGAAGGCGCCTGACGGCTTGACGTGGCTTCGCGTTTCGGCTTAGGCGTCTGGAAGGGGTCGTCGTCCTCCAACTCTTTCGCCATCTTAAAGGAGGAGTCGGCCCACGCTTCTTGGAATGCTTCTTGCGCAGCTTATTGGGCTACAAGCTGCTGCTCTTGCCTCCATAGGTGGAAATGCGGGTCGGGGAGGCGGAGATGCGGCACCGCCACGGGAAGATGTGGCCCTGCGACTCCCACCAGCGGCACCCGAAGGCGCCTGACGGTTTGACGTGGCTTCGCGTTTCGGCTTAGGCGTCTGGAAGGGGTCGTCGTCCTCCAACTCTATCGCCATCTTGAAGGAGGACTCGGCCCGCGCTTCTTGGAATGCTATTTGCGCAGCTTAATGGGCGACAAGCTGGTCTTGCCTCCCGTGCTCAACGCACCGTGCGGGCGCTTCGTCGCACTTGAAGGCTGAGGCTCACTCGGCGGCTTGGCAGTCTCCCAGGGACCAAGCCTGCTCGGGGGAGGGACGGAGCTGCTCGAAGCTCTATCAAGAGACCTGCTGCAGCGCCGTTTTGGGAGCCATCTCCGCCGGACCCCGGTGGCGGTGGTTGAGATGCGGGCTTAGAGGACCCGCCAGCCTGACGCGGCGCCGCTACGACCTGGTAGTAGCGGTCGTCGACCAAGACGGTGGGGGGTAAAGAGCCGGCTCGGCAACCTTCCAGTATGAGGATTTTTATGACAAAAAGGGGATTTAATTGCCCATATGCTTTACAATACTATACAGATTGCAAGGCAGTACCACTAATGCCTGGTATTTGCTCGCGGCACGCCGCAGATTGCTGCAGCGCTGCACCGCAGATGCTGCCTTTAGGCATGCTTTAATTGCCTAGATGGCCGCAAACCATTTCGTATGCGGGGCTGCATGGCATAGAAGGGATGTGAACACGCACCTGCTTGACGATACTATGCAGATTGCAAGGCAGTAGGGCTAATGCCTGATATTTGCTGGCGGCACGCCGCAGATTGCTGCAGCCATTTGCCTACATGGCTGCAAACCATTTCGTATGCGGGGCCGCACGGCATGAAAGGGATGTGAACACGCACCGGCTTGACGATACTATACGGACTGCAAGGCAGTACCACTAATGCCTGGTATTTGCTGGTGGCACGCCGCAGATTGCTGCAGCGCTGCACCGCAGATGCTGCCTCAAGGCATGTTTTAATTGACTGGATGGCTGCAAACCATTTATTAGTATGCGGGGCTGCATGGCATAGAAGGGATGTGAACACGCACCTGCTTGACGATACTATGCAGATTGCAAGGCAGTAGGGCTAATGCCTGATATTTGCTGGCGGCACGCCGCAGATTGAAGCAGCGCTGCACCGCAGATGCTGCCTTAAAGCATGCTTTAATTGTCTAGATGGCTGCAAACCATTTATTAGTATGCGGGGCTGCATGGCATGAAAGGGATGTGAACACGCACCGGCTTGACGATACTATACGGACTGCAAGGCAGTAGGGCTAATGCCTGATATTTGCTGGCGGCACGCCGCAGATTGCTGAAGCGCTGCACCGCAGATGCTGCCTTAAGGCATGTTTTAATTGACTGGATGGCTGCAAACCATTTATTAGTATGCGGGGCTGCATGGCATAGAAGGGATATGAGCACGCACCTACTTGACGATACTATACGGACTGCAAGGCAGTAGGGCTAAGACCTCATATTTGCTGGCGGCACGCCGCAGATTTCTGCAGCGCTGCACCGCAGATGCTGCCTTAAGGCATGCTTCAATTGCCTGGATGGCTGCAAACCATTTATTAGTATGCGGGGCTGCATGGCATAGAAGGGATATGAGCACGCACCTACTTGACGATACTATACGGACTGCAAGGCAGTAGGGCTAATACGTTATATTTGCTGGCGGCACGCCGCAGATTTCTGCAGCGCTGCACCGCAGATGCTGCCTTAAGGCATGCTTCAATTGCCTGGATGGCTGCAAACCATTTATTAGTATGCGGGGCTGCATGGAATAGAAGGGATATGAGCACGCACCTACTTGATGATACTTTACGGACTGCAAGGCAGTAGGGCTAATACGTTATATTTGCTGGCGGCACGCCGCAGATTTCTGCAGCGCTGCACCGCAGATGCTGCCTTAAGGCATGCTTCAATTGCCTGGATGGCTGCAAACCATTTATTAGTATGCGGGGCTGCATGGCATAGAAGGGATGTGAATACGCACCTGCTAGTCGATACCATACAGATTGCAGGGCAGTAGGGATAATACGTTATATATGCTGGCGGCACGCCGCAGATTGCTGCAGGGCTGCACCGCAGATGCTGCCTTTAAGCATGCTTTGATGGCCTAGATGGCTGCAAACCATTTAGTATGCGGGGCTGCATAAATCACCAACATGCGCCGGCCGCGGCGCGTTGGCGCCCCGCTGCGCCGGCCGCGGCGCGTTGGCGCCCCGCTGCGCCGCGCGTTGGCGCGTTGGCGCCCCGCTGCCCCGGCCGCGGCGCGTTGGCGCCCCGCTGCCCTGGCCGCGGCGCGTTGGCGCCCCGCTGCCCCGGCCGCGGCGCGTTGGCGCCCCGCTGCCCCGGCCGCGGCGCGTTGGCGCCCCGCTGCCCCGGCCGCGGCGCGTTGGCGCCCCGCTGCGCCGGCCGCGGCGCGTTGGCGCCCCGCTGCGCCGGCCGCGGCGCGTTGGCGCCCCGCTGCGCCGGCCGCGGCGCGTTGGCGCCCCGCTGCGCCGCGCGTTGGCGCGTTGGCGCCCCGCTGCCCCGGCCGCGGCGCGTTGGCGCCCCGCTGCCCCGGCCGCGGCGCGTTGGCGCCCCGCTGCCCCGGCCGCGGCGCGTTGGCGCCCCGCTGCCCCGGCCGCGGCGCGTTGGCGCCCCGCTGCCCCGGCCGCGGCGCGTTGGCGCCCCGCTGCGCCGGCCGCGGCGCGTTGGCGCCCCGCTGCGCCGGCCGCGGCGCGTTGGCGCCCCGCTGCGCCGCGCGTTGGCGCGTTGGCGCCCCGCTGCCCCGGCCGCGGCGCGTTGGCGCCCCGCTGCCCCGGCCGCGGCGCGTTGGCGCCCCGCTGCCCCGGCCGCGGCGCGTTGGCGCCCCGCTGCCCCGGCCGCGGCGCGTTGGCGCCCCGCTGCCCCGGCCGCGGCGCGTTGGCGCCCCGCTGCCCCGGCCGCGGCGCGTTGGCGCCCCGCTGCCCCGGCCGCGGCGCGTTGGCGCCCCGCTGCGCCGGCCGCGGCGCGTTGGCGCCCCGCTGCGCCGGCCGCGGCGCGTTGGCGCCCCGCTGCGCCGGCCGCGGCGCGTTGGCGCCCCGCTGCGCCGGCCGCGGCGCGTTGGCGCCCCGCTGCGCCGGCCGCGGCGCGTTGGCGCCCCGCTGCCCCGGCCGCGGCGCGTTGGCGCCCCGCTGCGCCGGCCGCGGCGCGTTGGCGCCCCGCTGCCCCGGCCGCGGCGCGTTGGCGCCCCGCTGCGCCGGCCGCGGCGCGTTGGCGCCCCGCTGCCCCGGCCGCGGCGCGTTGGCGCCCCGCTGCCCCGGCCGCGGCGCGTTGGCGCCCCGCTGCCCCGGCCGCGGCGCGTTGGCGCCCCGCTGCGCCGGCCGCGGCGCGTTGGCGCCCCGCTGCCCCGGCCGCGGCGCGTTGGCGCCCCGCTGCCCCGGCCGCGGCGCGTTGGCGCCCCGCTGCCCCGGCCGCGGCGCGTTGGCGCCCCGCTGCGCCGGCCGCGGCGCGTTGGCGCCCCGCTGCCCCGGCCGCGCTAGCAAAGGAAGTGCGGTTTGTGAAATCGACGGACGGGAGTCGATTAAACTCTTATCTGCGGTTGAGAATGATTTGTTGTGATAGTTGATTATGATTAATGAGGTATTGTCCAGGGAGCTATGGCAGCGAATTTCAAGCTGCATGAATCCCTTGTCACGGACCAGACACGAACCCACGTTGCTTGCCGAGGTGCTCCGAGAGATGCGCCCTTAAAGTCGCCGAATCTCTTCCGACGACCAACCACAAGGCGCGTCCGTTGGTGTCGGGGTTTCTTGGGTGCTTTGACGCGATGAGAAGTACACGACCCGCTGTCAACAGGCTGTCGAGGTAGTCCATTCGCGGCAGGGGCCTTTGCGTCATGTAGGTGCTCGGAATCTGCACGCGATAGATTACCGCCTTGGAGGCCGCCAGCAGCTATAGGAGCAAATTCAGGTGAGTGAACCAAGGCGACATGGCAACGACAAAGGGCTCCTTGCCTAGGGCAGCGTTACAAGAGCTAGTGGCGACAGTACACGGGTTTGTACACGAGAGATGCGGGCGTTCACCTGCCCCCACTGCGGAGATGCGGGTAATCCCACCCTTTAGGGCGGTCAATTCGATCCCTCCACCCTCCGCATCTCTTGCTCGTCAGTCGTGCCAGCGGTGGCCTCAGCCACCGCTGCTTTGACGTCCGGGAGGACGTACCTGTCGTCCCCAATGTGGGCCTCCGGGTTCCAGTGCCGCGTCTCTTTCGCCGCCGTCATGGTTCTCGCCGTCTCGCATACACGAACCCACGTTGCTTGCCGAGGTGCTCCGAGAGATGCGCCCTCCGAGAGAAGTCGCCGAATCTCTTCCGACGACCAACCACAGGGCGCGTCTGTTGGTGTCGGGGTTTCTTGGGTGCTTTGACGCGATGAGAAGTACACGACTCGCTTTCAACAGACTGTGGATAGGTAGTTCATTTGCGGGCGGGGCCCTTGCGTCAAGTAGGTGCTCGGAATCTGCACGCAACAGATTTCCGCCTTGGAGGCCGGCAGCAGCGGTAGGAGCAAATTCAGGTGAGTGAACCTAGGCGACATGACAACGACAAAGGGCTCCTTGCCTAGGGCAGCGTTACAAGAGCTAGGAGCGACAGTACACGGGTTTGCACGCGAGAGATGCGAGCGCTCATATGCCCCCACTGCGGAGATGCGGGGGGTAATCCCACTCTCTACCTTTAAATTCTCTCCACCCTCCGCATCTCTTGCTCGTCAGTCGTGCCAGCGGTGGCCTCAGCCACCGCTGCTTTGACGTCCAGGAGGACATACCCGTCGTCTACAATGTGGGCCTCCGGGTTCCAGTGCCGCATCTCTTTCGCCGCCGTCATGGTTCTCGCCGTCTCGCATACACGAACCCACGTTGCTTGCCGAGGTGCTCCGAGAGATGCGCCCTTAAAGTCGCCGAATCTCGTCCGACGACCAACCACAAGGCGCGTCTGTTGGTGTCGGGATTTCTTGGGTGCTTTGACGCGATGAGAAGTGCACGACCCGCTTTCAACAGACTGTGGATAGGTAGTTCATTTGCGGGCGGGGCCCTTGCGTCAAGTAGGTGCTCGGAATCTGCACGCAACAGATTTCCGCCTTGTAGGCCGGCAGCAGCGGTAGGAGCAAATTCAGGTGAGTGAACCAAGGCGACGTGACAACGACAAAGGGCTCCTTGCACAGGGCAGCGTTACCAGAGCTAGGAGCGATAGTTCACGGGTTTGTACGCGAGAGATGCGAGCGTTCACCTGCCCCCACTGCGGAGATGCGGGTAATCCCACCCTCTACCTTTAAATTCTCTCCACCCTCCGCATCTCTTGCTCGTCAGTCGTGCCAGCGGTGGCCTCAGCCACCGCTATTTTGACGTCCAGGAGGACGTACCCGTCGTCTACAATGTGGGCCTCCGGGTTCCAGTGCCGCATCTCTCGCCGCCGCCATGGTTCTCGCTGTCTCGCATACACGAACCCACGTTGCTTGCCGAGGTGCTCCGAGAGATGCGCCCTTAAAGTTGCCGAATCTCGTCCGACGACCAACTTCAAGGCGTCGACAATTGTCACATCTCGCCCCCTCCTGACGGCAGTGAGTGGCGCGCAGCAATTGAGAAAGATGATGAGGAGCAGCCCCCCTCCCCCCCCTCCCCCGCCACGCTGTCGACATACGCAGGACCCGAGCCGTAGTCCGGGTCTGCCATGACGAGGGCTTTTGCCGGGCCATTTTACCAGGGGACGAGACTCGCATCTGCCGGTGAGCTTCTTGGACATACTCGGTGCAAATCCCCCGCAACTCGTTGTACACAAGCCGGTGGTCTTCAGAGGCCAAGAAGGCCCGCATGTTCACCGTGCTGCCTCTCGCCCCTGCCCCTCTCTTGCAGTCTGAGGCCATCGGGTATCGCGGATCGTGCATGATGTGTTAGAGGTCGTTGGCAGACAAGGACGAAAACACGAAGCGGGTGGGAAACGGGGCGGGTGTCACCACTCATGTCGAGATGCGCGACGGCGAGGTGCGCTTAACGCAGCCCACGGCGCCCTGATGAGAGATGCAAGCGAAGATGCGAGTCCGCGTACCGTTGGAGTCGCTCCTGGGAGAGGGACCAAAGGTGGCACACCTTGAGGCTTGGGGGGTCAGGCTGAGGCTCGCCGTGAGGCGAAGGCTGCGAATCTCCGGCCCCGGGCCATAGCGGTCCGCTTCCATGTTGCCCACCGCCCGGCTGCATGGGCCTCATGGGCTGAATCGTGGGTATTGGCGCCTGAGACGCCCTCCTGCCGGAACGCAAGTGCATCTGCGGAGAATCTTGCGCCATGGGGGTCACTATTCGTGTGTCGAGAGCCCTGCTCGTTGGGTCAAAGCCAAGTGCAGCCGCAGATGTCCCCGCCACGCACAGAACTGTGCAAGCGGGCAGATGTGCGTTTTGCTCTACGAGGATGGTCTGCCATGCTTTTGTGCACCGAGAAGCGTTAAGATGCCTCAAAGAATACAAGCGCGAGGGAGCTTGCGAGGGGTAGATGAGTGGGAAGCACAGTGGCGGCGTAGCATTCGAGGCCAGAAAAAACGGTTGGCGTGGAAGGGTAGCGACGCATCTCGTCAAAGGGCGGTGGACAGGCGTGTAGTACATAGTGAAGGTTCATTTCACTGAACAGTACCTCGTACAGTGTTGGCAAGAAAAGGAAGCCAGTTTCACAGTACATTCGTACAGTCTTAGGCTGGACTCAAATTTGCACCCCCCAAAAGGGGTACAATATTGAGTTAAGGGGGGTGCAATTTTGAGTGCAGAAATGTGCCCATTTTGACTCAATAATCGCCCTTTTTCCCCCCCCCCCCGGCCCACATTCCCCGACGGCAGCTATCGCGAATATTGTAATTCAAACATTCTTCGGCAAACCGCTGCCTGCCCCCGCCCTCCCCCTCGCGAATATTTATGTAACGTGAGCACTCTTTGGCAAAACATGGCAGCCAAACCGCCCATCTGATGACCTTTGATCGGACGGCTGGCAGGCCCGTTCAGCAGTACTAGCTATAATGTACACAAAATTCCCCAGTGTTACCAAATACGTACGGCTGCGATTTGCGCTCCCATGCACTAATAGTCGTAGTTATCCACAGGACGACTTGTCATCGCGCCCGGGTTCGTACTAGATACCCGGTATCGGCTTAATAAATATATCGCGTACTACCCGGTACTACACGGACAACCTTGTACCTTATACGCCAGTGCCACGTAACACTTCACCGGGCTGGTACGACTACCAGAATGATGACAAAAAGGATTTATCGCCCGCCGGCAATAACGCCGGATGTACTCGCACGTAACTGGATGGACGTGCCGCCACCAGCAGCAGCCTTCACGGATAAATAATAGTCGCTAGTAGTAGTGCTTCGTCACCCGTATGTCACATCTGAATCTCACAGTGATCCCTACTGTCAGCAGTCAACACGTTCTTTGAGCTACACAACGTCGACCCGATCACCAAGGACAGCTTGCACCTTACTGCTTCTCGTCGTGGTATGTTGCTAAGGCAACGCCGCATGTAGGATGCACCTTTGCGAGTCCCTATGCATGCTAATGTCGCTTACATCTTCGTCAAGCGCACAGAGTTGATTGTGTCTGCTCCCCCCCTCCCCCCCGAGTACCAGTACAACTTCCGAGCCCTTATGGCCTTGGTTGTCAATTTCATGTTCTTTGCCAGAGGACTTACTGGCGTGTCGTCCTGCCGAATGCGGGACGTGCATGTCACTCGACGATTTTAACATTACCTTGCATGTGTACCGCGAGAAGGGACGCGCCGGTCGACGCGGCCCCGGCGATTCCCACAGCCAGTATCGGAGAACCTCCGCATTGCTCGTCTCCTGCACCACTTCATCGACCACGTACGTTCTGCCCCCCGGCCCCTGTTGCCTTGGCCAAAGCAAACTTCTGGGCGGTCACCCCGAGCGAGCAGTCCAAGCCTTGGACTGCCGCTACCATGTCGGACTGGCTCTCTACGACCGTTTGTCTTGTCGATGATGCCCCCCCCCCCCCCCCGCCGGCACTTTCTGGAGCTCACACAACCTTCGCAAGGGATCAAGATCTAGAGGGGCGCCACCGGGTTCAGCCGGAGGGCGGGGGGGGGGGGGGGGGGGCGAGCTGGCGGGGGAGGGGGGATGGTAACTGGCGGGGGTTGTCGTGCGCGTCTATGCGGCACTTGAGTAGGTGGGTACGCATGATTTGCGCGTTGCCGCTGTCCGCGACGTAGACTGTGCCGCACCGGTGTGGGCGGGGTTGTGGGTGGCGTGAAGGTTACGGCACTGTGCTCCCCTCGTGCTCGCCGGGGGCGATGTCGTAGGGCTAGGGTGGGGGGGGGGGGGGGGGTCGACCTGCGGGCCGCCATCGTCCATGTAGACTCCACGAAGTTATTCGGAGGCTCCGGGGGCAACAAGGGCCTTGGGCACCTCAGAGGGAGGGAGTCCGGTGACGACATTGTTGAGGTGGGAGGTCTCACGGCGCCTCTCCGCCATCGCGTCGCACAGCAATGCTACAACAACGTTCTGGGCGGCCGTTTGCTCCTGGATCTCCGGCAACATGCCCCCAACATCTGGAACTCTGAAGTCGGGTCTGTTTGAGCTTGGGCGGGGGGGGGGGGGGGGGGGGTGAAGTGAGGTGGAGACTGGTGGCTCGGGCCGAACGGCGAGGGCGCAGCTGCGCTAGCACCAAAGGGCGGCATGCCGGCCGCTAGGACATCCTCCAAGGTAATATCCGGATCGGCGGGGGCGAGGTCAGCGTGCATGCGTTTGAGCGGTGGAGGGTGGTGTTGTCCGTGGTGTGGTGGTGTCGTTGAGGACGAGGCTCTAGCGGAGCCGCGGTGGACTGGCCGCCACCGGGGATCCCTGCTGCCTCCCGGGGAGGTGGCGTGCGCACGGGGAGAACGCATCGTCTAGGCGCATGTTGCGGCGCTGCTGTGTTGCGCTGGTCCTTGTTCGGAGGGAGTGCCGAATTGGGAGGGGGTGTGATGGTGGGGAGGGGGGTGAAGGCGCCGCAAGGGGCATAGGGTTGAGTCTAGGTTTGCTGAGTGGGAGAAAGGATGGGGGAGGAGAGGGTGGGGGGGGGGGGGGGAGGGGGATATGTGTGCTAGTGGGCATAGGCTGGCTGGGGGGGGGGGGGGCGGGGGTAGGGAGTGAGCGGCGCGGACCTGCTTGAAGAACTCTAGGGGGGGGGGGGGGGGGTAGGGAGTGAGCGGCGCGGACCTGCTTGAAGAACTCTAGGTGCGGTGCGGGAGGGGCTGGGGCATGGCGGGGGCCACGAGTCAGAGCAACAAGGGCGGTGCTCTGGCGCGGCTCGTAGTAGGAGGAGTCACACAGGGGGGGGGGTTGGGGAGCATGGCCAGCCAATCTGTGCGCAGCTCTATCCAGACAGTGCGTCACGGCAGGAGCGATGAGGCCCGGTGTTGGCTGCGTGCTCGGTCATAGACGATGGACATGGTGCCCAAGCTAGCCTCGGGGGTGAGTGTTGTATGCAAGAGGGTGTGTAGATAGCATGCGTCGTCGGGTCCGTTGTCCTCACGCTTGTCGGCGAGAAGGAACCATTTGGCAACGTAGGTCATCATCCTACGTTGTGCAATCATGTGCAATAATCGCGTCCCCTCTTTCCCAACGAGCGATAGCGTTGTCCATGTACAGTTTGCTGGCAGTGTAGACCGGGGCGAACGCTGCGCCGCTAACGTGAAGACACCAGATGTATTGCGCCTGTAGGAAAAACTGCTAGTTGTCGAGAAACCACCGCACGCACAAGTGGGCCTCCCGTGAGGACGCGACGCGGACGAAGAAGGAGCGGTGCCTCCCTGCCGGGCGGCCGTCGATAGCGGGGTCCTTGCATACGGAACTTGGCATGTCCTCAGCCTCGGCCGGGCAGGTGCTGGTTGGCCGTGCCCTTGCCCTTGCCTGCGTGGGTCGCGCTGGCCCGACACGCCGGTTGCAGCGGCGGCGCGGTGTAACGCTGGTGTAACACAAGCGTAAGCAATGGGGGAGGCGGTCGAGCTCGCGAAGCCCCGCGCAGCCCGCCGCAGCCCGCGCGGCCCGCCGCAGCCCCCGCAGCATCGCCGCGGTCTAGCTTTCCCGCGCAGGCAGCCCGCCGCAGCCGCGCAGGCCGGTGCGGCCCCCCGCGCGGCACCCGCGCAGCCCGCCGCAGCCCACGCGGCCCGCTCCCGGCCGCGCATCCCGAGCATCGTCCATGCTCGTCGTCGCCCGGTGTCTCCCGAGAGGGTTAGCCAGATGCCCCCCCCCCCCCCCCCCCCCCCCCGGCCTACCCACTTTTCAGGTACCGTACTTGCGCGTCTTTGAGCAGCTGATCCCGCACGCGACTGCCAGGCGCGCAGGCTGCCCGCAGAAGGCCGCGCAAGTCGCCCGCCGCAGCCGCGCACGCAGCCCGTGCGGCACCCGCGCAGCCCGCCGCAGGATTAGTATTTGTAATGTTGCACCCATTAATTTGAGACCTCTAGCAGTTTTCTGGGATTATTAGGATTGGGATGGCCGGAAAGCAAAAAGCAATGCGAATGCGAAAAGCAATAGTACACCCGGCAACAATCTCTAACAGTCGACGCATCGCTCTTTCACCTCCAAAGTTTCCTCGTATTTCCCAGGGCAGACATGACGTATTTCCACAAACGTCATGTATTGATTTTCTATTTTTGTTTTTCGCCCCCGGGACAGGACTGGCACCAGTGAAACCCTTGCAGCGTCTCTACGACGGTCGTTTAGGCAGCAATCCAGTTACGGAAAGCCCTGGGTAGGCGACGCTTTCTATTTATTACTGGCAACCTTTCATAGTTGCTGGTAGTTCTGGTTGTAGTGCGCTTTTGTGAAAGCCCTTAATATGTAATAAATTACATAATAAATAAGGGCTTTCACAAAAGCGCACTACGTATTGATTTTCTCGTACTACATTTAGCAGTAGGTGAATTTGTTACTGCCCTTCTTGTAATTCACACCACGAACGCCAGCAATACACTACTCAGGTACTACCAGGGAACGCGAATACACTACCTGGTACTACTCTGGAGTGCCAATTACAAAGCCTGCTGCATTATTGCTGTTAGGTGGAAAGAAAAGCGTGTCTAAACAAGGCGGAGGGGGGGGGGGGGGGGGGGGGAGGGGGGCGGGGTTGAGCAACATGGACGTCCAGATCAAACAGTCTGCGCGCGCTCTACTGAACCTCGCTAGAAATGTGCAGTGGAAAAAGTGGCGGCGTAAGGAGAGTCCGCCGTCACAGAGACGAGGCTGACTTGAGCGTGCTCAGGTCCTGGCATAATGTGCTACCCGGTGTCCCGTCGCGGCGTGAAGCGCACCGGCCGCGTCGCTTAATGGGTGCTGTTGCAGTTGCACGCAAGCTAGGATTGGTACAGCGGATTGCTGATGGCGGGGGAGCCAAAGTAGTCATGAATTGCGCCGCTATCGGTCGTTGGCGGTGTCGGTGGCGGATGCAGTAGCACCTGCTGTGCGCTCACTGGCGCTAAGGGGAGACCAAAGCGGAAGGCCCCGGACTCGCCCGAGGGCACGCCAAAGCGGAAGCCCTGGGCCGCCGCGGGAGTAGCCGACGCTGAGGAGGGCGAGGAGGGCATGACGAAAGGCTGGCCGACCCCGAAGAAGCTGAGCGCCGATGGAGGCTGCTCCTCGGGTGTCTGAGGCTTGGCCACACCGAAAAAGTCGACAGGCGCCGGTGCAGCAGAATCAAAGAACTGGGGCAATGCCGCGGCCTCAGGGCTGTCCTGGTACGCGTTCATCTGACGGTCATGTTGCGAGGCACGTCGCAGGGGCAGTGCCGCCAACTCCTCGTGCACGTCACTGTCATGTTGAGGTGGGATGGTGCTGGAGGCAAAGCGGCGCGAGTGGGAACGGTCGCTCACGATAGAGCTCATGGCCCGGGAGAGGAAACGAGGCGCAAATGCGTCGCCACCCCCGACCCCTCCGCCCTCTTCGGCACGCACATGTCCACTCGGACTTGGATGGAAGAACCCGGCGCCGTCGCGGCCGTCGATGGTGCTGAAGCTCATCTTGGAGGCAGGCGACTCCTGCCAGGCAGGCTCAGAGTTGTCAAGGAGTGCCTGCATGTCGGTGTCACTCTGCCGTCGCGTCAGCCGCGGCGTCGAGCTTCCGGGCGCCCATGTCTGCATCCCGTCCTTGGGCCTGGCACGCGCGTGCTCCTTCCTGCCGCCCCTCCGCCTCGTGCGCCGCGGCAAGGGCTCCTTGTCAGCGTGCGGCGCCGTCAGAGCCGCTGTCACGTCGCCAGGGATGGGGTTCTCGTCCATGGAGATTTCGCAGATGCCGGCCATCTGGCTCACCTCCTCTGGCAGCTCCTTGATATCGTTCCCATCCAGTGACAGCTCCTATAGGATGCCAAGGGCAACCCCGTTTCAGATAAGAGTAATGTTTAAGCGAGTACAAGGTGGATGTCGGAGACAAGTACGACAGGCACAACAATGACTGTAGTTGGCACTGTCGCGATTCTGCCATATTAGGGAAGGGCGGGGGGGGGGGGGGGGGGGGGGAGGGGGGCGTGGGGGTTTATGTTGCCAACGGCCAAGAGAATCACAATGTTGTCATTGTTTGGACTGCGGCAACGACATCACCTGTCTGGCTGTGCTATGCATGCAGTGCCGATGCACAGCGCATGGCCTCAGAGAAGAAAATACCTCAGCACCAAGACGCAGAATCTGGTGGCATCACCTGCAGGTTGGTCAGCCTCCCCAGCTCGCACGGTACCTCCTTCAGCTTATTGTCCGCGAGCTTGAGCACCTCAAGGTTGGTCATGTGTGCAAACATGTCGCCCGGCAGCCACTCAATCTTGTTTTCGTTGAGGGACAGCACACGCATGAGCCCTAGTTTCCCCAGTTGCCCTTCCGGCAGCTCCTGTTCTCCAGGGGCGAGAAGCACAATGCCGAGTCAAGCGCAGCAAAACACTAGCCACTCTGTGGACGGCATGAAGATCAGGACCGGCATGATGTTGGATTAATTTGATGCACGCAGGAGGTGATACAGCGCAGGGGTACCGAGATCTGGACTTACCACAATCTCATTAGTGCTCAAGCTGAGCTTCTCGAGGCGCGCAAGGTCAAAAATTTCGGCCGGTACCGCCTTGATGGTGTTGTCTGGGGAGCAAGGGGCAGCAGCGGTGCACCGAGATCAGGCCCAGTCAATGAATACTATCAGAAAACATAGTCAAATATAAGTTTTAGCAGTGGGCGTCAGGGGTGTGCTTAAGTATTGTGAAGCTGCGATAATCAACTTAATTAAGCCGCCTTCATGAAGTGAATTGCCCCTCCGAATTCGCGCAAATCTGAGGGGTTGCGTAACTATGCCAACTCTAGCACAGTTCCCCCCAACTTCACTTCGGAATGCATATGAAGCCCGCAAGTTTCACTTCACTTTTAGCATGTAACGTTACAACTGCCACCGTACCGATGATATGACAGGGAAACCTGCAAATGTTGACCGAGTCAATCTCAAGTTTCCCACTCATGTCCGCTATGTAACCTCCCACGTAAGTGTCAAACAGAACTTACAACAGTTCTGTCGTTACTAAACGCAAATAAGCCGAGTTGGCTGCAAATCAACGTACGCACAACCCTGGTGTGCATGCTGCCTGGAACAACAGGAAAGCATTGCTGCAGAGGCCATATTGGGGGCAAAAAGGGGATGGGCGCCTGCAGCCATGGACTTGTCACGATATGCAGGTGGCGTGGCACGACTGGGCTCACTGTAAGCATAGAGGCCGTCAAGGACGTCAGAGCCGCCATTCCGGGCGGCAGCGCGGTCAGCCGGTTGCTGGCGACATTGAGCGACTCGAGCAGCGACAGGCCGGCGATTTCATCCGGCAGCTCTGTCAGCTGGTTGATTGTCAGGTTGAGTTCCTATCAGTGGCGCGGCAGGCAGCAACATATTAAGAAAGGGTGCACAACATCAATAATAGACACACAACAATAAAAAATCACTGAAACACTTACTGCAAGCAGCACAGCACGCTTTCATGGTGGACCAGAAGACACAGCATGCGAGGATTGTCCGCAGGCCAGCTGACCTTGAGGGCAGTGAGGTTTCCTATGGCCGCAGGCAGCCTGTGCAGCAAAATTGTCCTCCAGGTTCAGGTCGGCAAGCGCCTCCATCTCAATTCTCCTCTCCGATGCTGCGCAGCTTGTTGCCGGCCAGATTCAGGCTGGCGAGCCGTGGCAGCTTCCACATTGCCGCTGGCACGCTCGTGAGAATGTTGGAGCTGAGCGACCTGCGGGTGGATCAGAAGTGTTCATCAGAGAAGACCGCTGAGCCTCCAGTACACAGCACGCCGGCTAGGTGTGTGCTCGAGTTGAGTGACGGATCAGCACGCGGCTGGATTGCATGTAGGATCAATCATTGTGACCCTTTTGAGAGCTATTCTTTGTAAAATTTCGGGTGCGGGCGCGGTGAAAAGAACACTGAAAGTAAGAGCCGCCCTGCCTGCCAGAGGTCAAATGCAGACGTAACTATAACAGAAATGCAGCAAATGTTCTCAAGGTCAGTTTGAGGCTTAATGGCAGTGGTTCTCATGGCTGCGTCGGAACCCGTAGATGGAATGGGAGTCCTCGCAATACTGGAATGGGTAGCGCGAGGACATGGCATGGGTTGGAGGGCGTTGGCGACACATGAGGTTAGTGCATGTGCGAGTCGAGGGGCTCTGGCTGGCGTGTGGGGAGGGGCTGCGCACATTGGTCTCAAGGTGGTCAGACCCGCGACGCTGGGCGGCAGATCAGCCAGGCGGTTCCGCTGAGCACTACATGCTGCAGCCCCGTGAGCTGCCCCACTGCTGCGGGGCAGCGCCTCCAGCTTTGTTGTTCTGCAGGTTGAGCACGCTTAGGCTGGACAGCGAGGTGATGGTGTTTGGGCAGCGTCTGTGGTAGACGCAATACAAAGGGGCAGTGTTTGATTCAGTTCTCCAGGAATAATCACCAGGACCAGTAGCAGCTCCGTAAGGTAGCTCGTTATGGCGGTGCAGCAACACCTGTGCAACAAGATAGTGTTGTTTGGAATGCACACTTCTGCATCACCTCCCACGTCCGAAGTGAGAGCAGCGGGAACATATACCCCGATGGCGTTCCCAGCGGCTGCCAGGGTGTGAAGCGCTGCGAGTCGGCCCGATCTCGCTGGCAGCATTGTCAGGCGGTTGTTGTTCAGTCGGATAGACTGCAGGCGCTCAGCTCGCCAATTTCGCTTGGCAGCGTTTTGAGGCAGTTGCCCTCCAGGAACAGCGACGTCAGCTGTCCAGGCGGCTGATCTCTGGAGGGAGTCGCTGCAGTGCGGTGGTATCAGCATGGACATCAGTACTCAGCAATAGTTACAGGTGCCTACTCGCATAGAAGGCTTGGAGCTATAATCCTGGGATCGGGCTTGCATGCAGTATATGAAAACATCTGCTATAGTTTTGTCTACAGCTGACCTCTGGCAGGCAGGGCGGGTTCTTATGCGCAGTGTTTGTATAACTGCGCCGGCACTCGCAGGCACTTGGCAGCCAGTACTCAACACTCAAATCACGCATGAAACCAGCCGGGGTGTGATTCACGAGACAAGGGAGAAATGGAATGGGGGGGAGGGGGGGAGGGGGAGGTGGGGGGGGGGGGGGGGGCACCTCCAGCACGCGGGCGGGTAGCACAAGCTGCACCACGGCCTTGGTCTCCGGGTCGATCTCAACCCCGCACCAGGTGTCATAGCTGCTGCCGGCGCTATTGCGGTTCCAGCCCTGGAAGAACGAGTCCACTGAGCAGGCGCGCAGCGCCTCCAGCGCGCTGCTCTGGGAGCGCTCGCAGATGCTTTGCTGCGGCAATCTGCCGCAGTGACAGTAAGCCCTCTTGAACAGAGCACTGCTGGGGGAATGTTGCATGCAAAAGGGGGAGGGGGAGTTGAGGGGTTGAGGCTGACCTATACACATCTTGCGCTGCGGTAACCTCACGTGGGTAATAAGAGCACTTTGGAAGACGCCTGCCCTACGTCAAATGCAGACGAAACTCTACCGGAAGTATTGCGAATGTTTCATGCAAGGTTGGCACGCAAGCCCCATTAGAGGCTTTACTAAAGGCTCTCATATGTGCGTTGCACCCGTACCAGGAGACAAG
>VCJN01003566.1:0-33061 GCA_006384855.1 Tetraselmis striata
TACATATAGATATACTTCTAGATATACGTGTATATGTATATACCTACATAGAATATACCGAAACCTATACCTATACCTATACCTATCTCTGTATCTATACCTAGGTATTCCTGTACCTACACAGACACTGACACACGCACCGGTATATCTGTACATGCATGACCTCATTTGGCGACACATATGAAGGCATTCGTACATAAGGCAAACCAGAAACATCTGTATATATCAGGGCATTATTCGCATGTACATACATCCTGATCGCAAGCCCTGTCCGGACACAGCGCCCGTTCCGTCCCTTGATGGGTCACCAGGTCCTGACGGATACGGGTCGGAGTTTGATAAACCCTAGCATCACAGGAGCATCCAAACCCTGGACTCCGCCACACACCATTCCCCCTCGCCACCCGCACACCCGGCCGCGCGCTCTGCGCAAGTGCAGCCTCAAACGAACCGCGCCGGCATACATACATAATGCGCCATCAGAATAATCGCTGCTGACACCCAAAGGGGTGCACACGCCCCCACGCGCGAGGCGGCGGCCCCACCTTGCGTATCCGAAGGAACGCGCCGCAGTTGATGAACACCGTCTTCTCCATCACGTTGAGCTTCTTGTAGACGTCCATGCGCGACTGCACGCAGCCGCCGTCGGACTTGCCCACCGCGGCGATGAGCGCGGCCGCCTTGCGGTTGCCCAGGCCGCACACAAATTGCACCATCGGCGCCATCCAGGAGCACTGCGTCACCAGGTTCAGGTCCACGCCCACCTGCAGCCGCCGGCGCCACACTTCAGTTGAGGGGGGGGGGGGGGGGGGGGGGGGCAGAAAGACCCCTTTGGGACCAAACAGTGTGAGCCGCTGTACAAAGAGCAACCACCGGCAGCCAGGAATCAGCTGCGGCTTCAAGTTGCACGACGGCCTTGGCCATGACATATCTTCTGGTGCCCACCCGGACCTAGAAGAGCCCTCCTGAATATAAGCCTCGAATTGGGCTTGCATGAAAACTACCGAAGAAGGTTTGCTCCGGTTCCACTACAGTTTCGGCTACATTTGACCTCTGGCGGGCAGGGCAGGGTCTCATCCGCAGTGTTCTTATCACCGCGTCCGCGGCCGTGCCCAACCCATCCGCCATGTATACATATACTTCCGCGCAGCTGAAGCACGGCAGCCGCAGCAACCGGCACTCACACCGGGAATACCCGCAGTGCCAATATGTGGCCGGGAACACAGCGGCAGCTGCGGGTTACGTTGTTGTGCGTTGTCGCGTTCCTGTCTATATATCAATAAATCTTATAATGTATAAGAATTTAAGGGTTCTTATCGGTGCTTTAGCACCTTTAGACCTCCGCCGCGTCCCTCACATGCTCTGCGTGCCGGAAGGCGTGAGCGCCCAGCCAGCGCCAGCGCTCACCCAGTGGCAAGCGATGGCCCCCTATAGCGTGTCAAGCGGCGCGGCGGGTAACCCTTGCATGCACGCTTCGCCGATAGCAAGCGGGCGCTGTCTAGCTGATGCTGCGTGCAGCTGGGCGGCGGGGCCGACCTGGTTGACGGCGGTCACCATGACCTGCTCCACGGTGTGCATGCGCGCCTCCTTGCTGACCGCCGTCTGCAGCGTGTGCAGCGGCAGGCTGAGAATCTCCTGGCCGGCGCCGCAGAGCGAGGACAGCACGGCGAGCGGCTCCAGCAGGCTGCGCGCCAGGCCTGCGCACCATCGCGTGCGCGGCGTCAGCAGGGCGCCACTCTGAGGAGGAGAGGGGGGGGGGGAGCTGGAGCGGGGGCCTGCTTGAGGAGAGGCGCGGAGCGCGCACCGACAGCCTTGCGCACTTGGTCGCCCTGCTCGCTGATGTCCTGCGCGGCTTCGGGGGTGCTGGCCCACAAGCGCGCCACCGCGTCCGACGCAAATCTACGGAGTCGATGATGGCGGCAAGGGTACCGGCGGGGAGGAGGAGAGAGAGAGAGAGAGAGAGGGGGGGGGGGGTTGGGGGGGGGGAGGGCAGGGCAGTACCATCAGCACATCATTGCGCCCCCAAATCAACGTAACAATCAAAACTGGAAGCACTGCCCTAGCTCTACGGATCGTGATCAGGCTTGGCATGTGCCGGTGGCGTAGTACGGCAGGAGGCATGCAGTGCTAAGGCGGCTAGCATGGGAGGGGATGAGAGGGGACCTGATGTCGATGCGCCCCGCCTCCAGGTCCGAGATGAACTGCGCGTTCTCGTCCATCATGACGTCGTACACGGCCTTCATGTCCTGCTTCAGCTGCCAGCTGTCCAGGCCCGAGGCGCCGATGACGATGACGTGCGGCTCGTGCTGCACGATAAAGTCGCGCACGCGGTTGGCGTCGCGCTCCTTGCGCGGGTTCTGGAACAGTCCTCGGCTCTGCCACGGACACACGCCAGTGTGAGGGCGCAGTTACTTAGTCACACAGCCATGCCCGTCTTCTCACATCAAGAGCGGGGGCTCGCCCGCGCTTTGACCCCAAGATAAGGAAACCGGACTGCTCGGGGGGGGGGGGCAGGTGGGGGCGAGGGGCGGGGCGGGGTGGGGCCGGCGGGGGGGGGGGGGGGGGGGGGGGAGGGGTGCTCACGGTCTGTGTGGAAGCGGGGCGCCCGCCCCGCCCGCTGAGCTGCGGCAGGTTGAGGAAGTCCACCATGTGGCCGCTGCTGTCCACCAGCACGGCGGCGGTGGCGGGGCCCGCATCCCTGCGGCTGCCACCCGGCCCCCACACCACCGCCATCACGCGTACGTCGTCCACGTACTCGTCAGAATCGTTCTTCTTCACCTGCCAGGGTGCATGGCGGCAACAGGCCGGCGGGGGGGGGAGGGGGGGGGGGGGGGGGGGAGGGGCCATCAGATCCGCCCGGACCGGCTGCCTGATTGCAGGTAGGGCGGCAGGGCGGCAGGGCGGCGCGGGGCTCACCTGGATGGGGGGCGCGGAGGCCAGCTTCCACAGCTGGGAGCTGTACCCCGTCAGCACCTCCGACTGCGCGTCGGCCTCCAGCTGCGCGCGAGTCTCGCGGACCATCGTGGGCCACAGGTGCTCCTTCACCGCCTCCAGCAGCATCTGCAGCCAAAGCACAGGGAAGCACAAGCGGGGAGATGGGGGAGGTTAAGAGGTCAGGGTTCAACAATGCTCTGAGAAAGTGCCTTGATGAACGCAATTCACGCAACTCTTTCTCAGAACGAATCATGGCCAGGCATAAGCGAGGCCATTTGGGCATGGTGAGGGTTAATCCATAGGGTCGGACCGGGGCGATGGCGCGCACCTGCTTGCGGATCTGGTTCCACTCCTGGCACATCAGGGAGACGCCCTCCGAGATGTACAGCGAGCTGAGCTTGTCCATCACGTCCCGCTGGAAGGAGTCCTCCGGCACGTCCAGCGTCACCTTGATGAGCCCCTCTGACTCCGCCATCTGAGCCGCACAGCCCACACAGTCAGGCTGGCCCGCGCGGCGGCACCGGATCCGGAGGGGGGGCATGCTGCTGTCAGCTTGCGCACCTTGATGCTCATGTACTGCTCCGAGGCCTCAAACTTCTTCAGCGGCTTGTTCCGCAGCCGCTTCACCACGCCGTACGGGTGGAACGGGTCCAGCACCTGCAAGCACGTCAAGGCCCTCCGTGACATCCGTCCCGAGGCGCAATGTCCGACGGGCGGCCCAAAGTGAGGGTGCGGCCGCGCAGGGCGCACCTCGTCGCCGCGCGGCGTGGGCTCTGTGGAGACGCACGCGTGCTGGTTGAACAGCTTGCGCACCGCCTGCCGCACCGCCGGCTCCGACGCCAGCTCGATGGCCGCCATGTGCTGCGCGCCGCGCAGAACCTTGTCGGCGCTGTCAAAGCCCGGCACGTCGCTCACGTGCGCCGCCGCCATCTCGATGGGCGACACCTGTCAGGGCAGGCGGGCGATCGGTCAGCCGGTGGCACTCATCATGGGCTCTTGACAGCATCGGACCTAACGGACAGGAGAGGCGCATGCCTTGTGGTCCTCGGGCTCGTGCTTTTTGAAGTTGTTGTCAAGGTTCTCTCCGAATTGGGCGGCGCTCAACCCCTGCGCCAACAGGGTGGTAGTCAGCCCCCGGTCTCCCAGACAGGGTGCCAGGCGCTGCAGCAGTGATGGGGTCGGGCAGATCGGTGGGGTGAAAGGCTGCTTGTTGGGGGGTGGGGGTGGGGGGTCACCAGGGAGGGGGCAATGGCGCCGAGGCCAGCGCGCTTGGCAATGGCGTACTTGGCCGTCCTCTTGGATGCCTTGGGGGCACTCTTGCCGTCCGACAGGCTGAGGTTGGCCATCGAGTCTGCGCTTGCCTGAGTGAGCTGCAGGCCGGCGGCCAGCGGTAGGAGAGGCAACCTCAGCCTCAAGCTACAGCGCCCGCTAGATTGGAACGTGCTCACCAGGCTTACAAAAGCCATAACAACTCTGTACAACCATATTCTCGAATCATGACCGATTCATTAACAGTGCAAGTGCGACGGTGCAGCGAAAAAAACAAAAACGCCAGCAGGTGCAGGAGGGTACGGGTATCAATGGGATGGTGGATGCGATACTCAGGGCATGAAGTCAGCAGCGTTTGTCCCTGTTTGTGTTCTTGCGCTTGCTGCGCTGGTGGGGTGAGCCAGCGTGCAGCACCCACCAGGCGGAACTTGTTCTCGATGTCGTTGACGGCCTCCGTGCTGGCGGCTTCCCCGAGCGCCGTCAGGCACGCCAGAATGGCGTCCGTCTCCTCCTCACTCGTGGCCAGCTCCAGGGCCTTCTCATACACAGACGATCGCGCCTGCACAGCCCCAAACGGTCAGCCTCCCAGGCCATGCCCGGCCCCTCCATCAAGCCGCACACAGCCTGGAGCTGGAAGCTTAAGGGGAAAAGCGAAGGCAAAGGCGGAGGAAGGGGGGGGGGGGGGGGGGGGGGGGGGCAGCAGGCGAGCAGGGGGCTCGTCACCTGCCGCCTGCGGATCAGCTTGGCGAAGCGCTTGCTGCTCTCCCAGATGTTCCACAGCACCTCCCAGCGGCGCGGCCGGCGGTGCTTGGCCTAAGGGGGGGACATCAGCGTGAAGACTACTCAGCTCGCGATCCAGCCCAGGGGCGTTGGACAGGGGCTAAGGGTCGTGCGCAGTTGAGGGGGGGAGGGGGGGGGGGGGGGGGGAAGGGGGGGGGGTCGCCGCCGCACCTGCACAGAGCCCTCGGGGTAGTAGGCCACTTGGTTCCTGAAGGTGCGCTCCTGGTCTTCCACCTCCTGCCGCGTGGTGCTGTTGGGCAGGTCCGACTCGCGGCAGGCGAGCAGCTCGCCGCAGAACTCCTGCACGCCATCGTCGGCGGGAAAGCGAGAGACTCGTCATGTGTGTGTGTGTGTGTGTGTGTGTGTGTGTGTGTGTGTGTGTGTGTGTGTGTGTGTGTGTGTGTGTGTTGGCAGGAGGGGGGGGGGGGGGTCTTGGCGGCTCTCTTCGCCGCAGGGGGGAGGGACAGAGGGCAGAGAGGGCCGTGGCGCACAGCGCCTCCTTGCCCACCTTGCGGTACATCGCAACGTACGGCACCTCGAACTTTTCCACGTAGAAGCACTTGAGCACCGCGAGGATGGCGTTCTGCACAGGTCGCAAAACAAGCAAAGTCAGTGCCGCTGCTGCTGGAAGGGCGGGGCGGCGCACGGGTGCGCTGTGCCCCAGTCCACCAGCAGGGAGGCTGCTGAGCGCAACAAGGCCGTTGGCAGATATTGCCGTGAGCAAATATGGCCGATTCCAATGCCCACCAAGCGGTAATCAATGCCCTTCGCCGGGGTCAAGATTGGGGAGGACGACGGCGCACCGCCTTGCTAAGACAAAAGACGAGGGGAGTTATGATGTATGTATGCCAAGTGGGCGTACAATCGCACTCTTGTCGTTGTTTGGGGAAAGGAGGGGTTGGGTAGGTGTGTGCATTTGTGGGGGGGAGGGGGGGGGCATATCCCACCTGCAGGTTCTCCTGCGACACGTCGTTCGTCTGCCACTGCGCGACGCGGGAGCTGTCGCGCGCACGGCAGATGGCGCGCAGTCCCCTGCGCAGAGCCAAAGGGGGGGGGGGGGGGGGGGGATCAGCCAAGTCCCCCAGCGATCTGGAGCGGCTAAGCTGCGCCCTAGGACCATGACGCAGGCCCTTATGCAGGGCGGCGGCGGGCCGCGGGGCGCTCACTGCACGTTGGCGACGTCCCCCTCAAGGTCCGCCGGGTCCCAGGCACTGCGCCCGTCGCATGGCATCATGTCCACCTGGCGGATGCGGGTTGGTGGCGCTTTGTCAGGCAAGCCCGGTGACCACTCACCCTTTCAAACAATCAATAAGGACGCAGCCCCTCCCTGTGGCCGCCACAGCTGCCACTGCCGCACCTCACGCCGGCCGTCCTCCACCAGATCCCGGACCCAGGTGCGCCGCGAGTCAATGCCAAACAGCTGCTCGTAGATCCAGCGCGCCGCCTCCGGCAGCGTCTCTGAGCTCAGAGTGTCCAGCAGCGTGAGGTCCGCCGCCATGCGCTCCGGCACGTCGATCTTGCGCAGGTGCTGGACACATGGGATGGGCGGCAAGGTGGGGTAGAGGGATGGTGTGTGTGTGTGTGGGGGGGGGGGGGGGGGGGCATGGGGTTAGTCTTGACCTCCTTCAAAGGAGACACAGGAGACAGCAGCCGGCTGTTCCGCACAGACGCAGAGGGCAGCGGCGAAACGGGGCCAGACGCACCTCGTCGCTGTCGGTGAGCCCAAACTTGGCCAGCAGGTCAGGCTCGATGCGCTCGCGGACCATCTTGAGGCGGCGCTGCTCCTTGCGCTCCAGCTGTAATCACGCAGGCTGTGCCTCAGCAGTGCGCATGGGAGGGGGGGGGGGGGGGGGAGCTGGCTGCGTATGCACGCTTGGGTGTGCGCGCGGGTGTGTGTATGTGTGTATGTGGGTGTGTGTGTGTGTGTGTGTGTGGGTGTGTGTGTGTGTGTGTGTGCGTGTGTGTGTGTGTGTGTGTGTGTGTGTGTGTGGGTGTGTGTGTGTATTGTGGAAGGGGGGGGGGGGTGCAGATGCAGGTGAGGGTTTCGGCTCACCCGCGCGGCTCTCAGCTCCTCAGCGGCATCTTCGTCAGACAGGCTCAGCTCATCCTGCCAGTTGAGCGCATGCGTCAGCCCCCCCCCCCACCCCCCCCACCCCCCCCTCTTTCCCCTTTCTCCAAAAGGTTGCAATGCGGGTGATGACACGAGATGGCGGGGGGCGAGGGCTGTCACGATGACGATGGTGTTGTTGTTGGTGGTAGTTGGTGGTTGGTGGCTTGACATACTGCTTGTGGTATTTTTGGTAGCAATGCTGGCATAAATCGAGATGCTGGCGACAACGGTGGCGGTGTGCGGGGTGGGCTGCCTGGCTCACCCCCTCGCGGCCCAGGTCGTACTGGTCCCGGCCGCTGTTGCGGGCCTTCATCTCTTGGTAGCGCTGCAGGAAGCTGTCCACGTCGCCAAAGATGTCCTGTGCTTCCTGAGCTCGCGGGTAGACAAAAGGGGGTGAGTGGCAGGGTGGGGTAGGGTGGCAATCAAGTCGGCAGGGAGGAGGGGGGGCTGGCTACCCGCATCGCCTCGTCGGAGACGCCGCCGAGGTGCTTTTTCTTCTTGCGCCGCCACCGGGGCTGCCCCTCACCGCCCTCCCCGTCTCCGTCGTCGATGAAGTCGTCCAGTTCGTCCTCCTCGTCGAGGTCCTCGCTCAGCTCGTTTTCGTCGTAACCGCGCTCCACCTGTGCCGCCTCCTCCTCCTCGTCCAGGTCTGCAGCGGCGCAAGAAAAAGGGGGGGGGGGGGGGGGGGGGGGGGATCGCATTGGTCGTGGCCCAGCCGGCACAGGCAGGCGCCTTGATGAGCGCGAGCAGAGCGCCTCCCAGCTACCCCCTGCCCCCATTCCTGCTCCCTCACCGTCGTTGTTCCCGAAACAGGTCCTCCTGCAGCCTCTCCTGCACCGTGCGGTTATCCGCCTCGCCGGCGCCGTCCTCCTCGTCGCCGCCCTTGCGGGCGATACGGCGCATTTGCTGCGGGCGCTTGAGCTGGAGCGTGCAAAGGCGGGGCCGGCGAAGCAGAGCAGGGGGCAGGAGAGGCGCCTCAGCCTGGCAGGGCAGGGCGGTGAAGGGCGGAGCAGGACACAGAGAAGGCGATGCGGGGTGCAGCGGGCCGGGGCCGGGGGTGGGAGTGGGCACGCACCCGCACGCCGGTGTTGTCCTCCAGCAGATCGTAGTCCTCGTCGTCCAGCACCATTCTGGCGCGCTTGCGCTTCTTCTTTTTCTTCTTCTTGCGCTTGCGCTCCTCCCCGTCGCCGCCCCCCTCCTCCTCCTCTTCCTCCTCCTCCTCGTCCACCAGGAAGTCGTCCTTCTCGTACTCGTCCTGCCCCTCCTCCTCCTCTGAGCTGTCCACAAAGTCGCCACCCTCCAGGTCTTCCCCCTCCCCCTCCTCATCCTCCTCGCCCTCTCCCTCCCCCTCCCCGCCGTCCTCTTCCTCCTCGTCGCTGCCGCGGGCGCGGGCGCGCGCGCGCGCCTTGCTCCGCCCCGGTGCCACCAGCTCCTCCTCCTCGTCCTCCGACTCCGCCGCCGCCGCACCACCAAACAGCGGGTCCTCCTCCGAGTCCGACATTGCTACCTGCCGGCACGCAGCTAACCAGGAGTCGCCTCGTCCGCCTCAGGAGTGCATGCCACGTCAGGAGCTGCCCTGTCCTTGCCACTCTGTGCCACCGGGGACAAGCGAGGGCAAGGCATATAGTGGGGCAGGGGGGGGGCGAGAGGACGGGGGGCAGGTCCGCTCAGAACACTGCCCCCCCCCCATCCCCCAATGGAGCCAGGGGTCTACCGCCCGCTCACCCACTAGCCCGCAGAGCAATCTCTCCACCAGCTGATCCGCTGACGACAGCCGGGCAGGAAGGTGGCTGGGTACCCTGCGCTGTACCGGGCACTCGGTGCCAAGGAAGCGAGACGGCTGATAAAGTGCCGCAGCATCCATCAGATCGGAAAGACCGCTGCCGCCCCCCCCCCCCCCCCCCCCCCCCCCCCCCCCCCCCCACCTCCCGGCCCCCCCTCCCCCGCCGGACCCTCCTCCTAGACAGGCCAGCCAACCCTTCGCCTATGAAGGCCCCAAGAGCGTGGTGAGATCCAAATTGGATGTCACAGGGGGAAGGGTTGGGCTGCGCATGGAATAGGAGAGGCAGGCACGATGGCGGGCCGCGCTGCTGCGTAAAACTGCCTGCCTGCCTGCCTGCCTGCCTGGGGTCCCCCCCCCCCCCCCCCCCTCCGCCCTTACTAGACGCCCTGGAGTGGCCGGCGCAGTCCTTGGGCACCAGGGTAGGGAGGTTTTGCTCACCGGCTGCGAGACGCGCGGCTGTGTGGCCTCGTTTTCGATGCAGCCACGCTGGTAGCCTCCAGCAGGGCAAATATAAATGTCCATTCTCATCTCGCCACCACGAGATATATTCACAGCACCCCGGCCGGCGGCCGGACCGGCTGGCGCTTCCACCCGCCCCGCCGGCGTCTGAAGCTTCGCCGCGCCGCGCCGCCGTGCTGCCCGACGCATCAGCAGCCTGCAACCAAAAAGAATTAATGCAGCAGCAGCAGCCTGCGGTCTCGGTCATCATCGGCCTATGCGCGCGCTGTATGTTACTGCACACCTGGTACCCGGATACCTATTACAGGCGCGTACAAGCGGCATAACGAATCGTTACCTTCGTTACCTGATGCGAGTACAGGTGAGGGTACCATTCCCGTAGCATTGGTACCAGTACTATAGATAGTTACATGAGCTAGCTGCGAAAGGCGATCATGAACCACCCGAAAGGCAATAGGAAATGTCCACTACCCGTACAGCAATTTAGCAATACACCGGATTTACTTATGGTGCCCGGATCTAAACTAGTTTATATGAGGTTTTCCTCCCGAACCGCTTTTCGTTCGTCCGGCTACTGAAAAGTACGGGTTACTAGTTCACCCGTCGCTGCGCCCGTTCGTGTGCAACACGAGTAAACATTAAATCAGACGCAACATACAGCTGAGCCTGCCATCTGCCAGTTTCGCTGTGTTACACACAGCGCTTAACTATCCAGTGACATGTTGCGGGCAAGGTCACATGCTGTTTTAAGATCAATCGTACGTCCATGCATGCGTCACCATTCATGATGGAGAAGGCCCCGTCGCCGAACCGGCGCTCGAATCGCTGCACGCAGACATGCATGCCCAATCTACATTCATTTGTTGCTCGAGCTCACATCGTCGTTGGCCCAATTGACGGCTCGTGACGAACGTACGTGGCGTTCCGGGCAGCGCGCGTCGCGGGACAACCGACATGTAGCACGAGACGAGCGGCCGCATTGCGCCCCGAGTTGCAAAAGCGAACCCAGTAGAGCGACCGCCTCGGAGCAAAATCCGCGAGTGACGAGGACGACTACTTCGCTGTGCCACAGCTACTGCAACGAAACGAGCAGAGCCTGCCTGGTTACAAGCATGTTCGACTGGTCAGCCGAGTGCCCGAGCTTTTCCCTTTGCGTACCGACGACCTGACGAACCTCAAGCAGGATATGACCGGCGTTTGCCGGCCGCCCCGGAGGAGTACTTTGCTGGATGGCGTGTATTGGGCCTCACATGGCTGCTCTTTTCGAGCGCTCGACGAGCTGCTACCTTACATCCCCGTTGCTAATCAAGACTTCACCCCCTACCTCGCGCGCGCCTGGAATCGCGCCGAGGCCATCGACAAGGCGTTTCGTTTTCATCTAGCCTTCCTGCAGATGCATGACAAGATCAAGCGTGCTGTGCACGGTGACCAAGGTGTGCTATATGCACTTTGGGCTCAGCTTTTCAGCCTGCAGCCCAGCATTTGGGCTCTGCGATTTTTGGGGACCTGATGAAAGACTACGAGCGTCGGGTCTTAGAGGCGACGGTCGCCAGCATCGCAAAGGCTACCGCTACGCCTTTCGTCGGAGTTATTGTTGGCACTTTGCGAGTTCACCTTTCGGTGACCGCGCCGCACGGCAAACCATGGCAACTCAACGGCCCGGGATGAGCGCCCCGTATATCAGTCGTATATACCATGTACATACGACTTCATTTAGACCGTCCCCGGTGCGGCGCTTCTTGCAGCCACAGCCGAGTGCGGCTCAACCATCCGCACACGTGCACATGGCGGTTCAACAACCCGCCTCCCGTGCCATCTCATCATTGCACCCATCGGTTGTTATACTCCCTGCTACAACTAGTTCGCAACGACCATCTTTCGCGCGTGTACGCTACACGCGAAACATGCGCCACGAGCGCGACGGGCGCGCGGGGTGGCCCTCCTACCTGAATCTTGCCCCGCAAACCCTACTTGGTGTCCAGACTCACCCGTCCGCCAGCAATATTACCGGCCAACTGCCAGCAACCTAACCACCGCGGCCGACTAATTCTTTGCTGAAACGAAACGGTCTCATGTTACTCCGTCGGTCAAGCGTTGTACATACGAAATTGACGAGCCCGAAGCTGTCGCCCCATGGGCTGCTTCACTCCGGTCCCGTCTACATGAAGCGTTCGGCTAGGACGACTTGGGACAGCGGGCCCTCGATCTACTCGCCAGCTCCCTCACCGCTCAGACGCTCAAGAGCTACGCCGGCAAACGGTCTATTTTGCGGAGTTTTGCCACGACTCCGAGAACATCATCCCGCTTGAGGCGACCACTGCCACCGTCGTCCGGTACGTGGCTTGGATTGGTGAGCGGGGTAACATTGGGGCTAAGTCGTTGCATCCCTACATGTCAACAATCAACACGTTCTTCGAAATGCACAGCATCGACCCCATCGCCAGGGACAGCATGCACCTCACCGCCGCGCGTCGTGGCATGATGCGAAGGCAACGCCGCATGGAGGCTGCCCCTTTGCGACTCGCATTGCATGCCGATATCGCTTACGCTTTCGCCGAGCGGCCCGAGTTGATTGTGTCTGCTCTTCTCCCCCGGGTACCGCCAGTATGATTTCCGGGCCCTCATGGGCGGGGTTGTCAACTTCATGTTCTTTGCCATGGGACTTACTGGCGTGTCCTGCCAAGTCTGTGCGGGACGTGCATGTCGACTCCTACAACATCACCATGCAAGTATACCATGAAAAGGGGCGTGCCGACGGACGGCGCGGCCCCGACGACCTACGTGCGCACTACTTCCCGTGTCGGAGCATCCCTGAGTCGCCCGTCTCATGCACCGACAACGTCCAGTAAGCCCCCATGGTCCATGGTGCCTTGGCCGAGAAAACTTATGGGCGGTCACCGCGAGCGACCAGTCCAAATCTTGGACTGCCGCTACAATGTCGGACTGGCTCTCTACGTACGGCCGTTCGTCTCGTCGTAGTCGGTGTTGCTCCTCCGGCATCACTTTTTGTATCTGTAAAAGCCTTCGTAAACGGTGCAATCTCATCTGCTTACGCCATCGGAGTTCCGCTGTCCCACATTCACCACCATGGCGGTTGTGCTAGGAACTCCCACGTCGTTAGACTACATCGACCATAACGTCGTCTCTTCACCTTGCGCGTGGTTCTTCTAGTAGGTGAAGGGGCGCGTGGAAGCTTCGGTCACATATCGCGCCACTTCACCACTTCCAGGTTCAACAAGACTCCGTTGCAGTGGCCTTCCGACCGGTGCCCGCCTCGTTACTTGGCGCTATCGCTTCTTCGTTAATCTACCTACCGCTCTCATTTTCGTTCGCTCATCACTGGCAAAACCAGATTCAACTTAAAATGATCTACACTACTAGTTCTTGGGGTTTCCTTCTTTCCTAACCGCTTTTCCGGCTACTGTGCTGCGGTTAGTGGTACGGGTCACTAGTTCACACGTCGCTGTGCCCTTTCGTGCGCAGCACGCGTAGACATAACACCAGCCGTAACAGCTGAGCCCGCCTTCTTCGAGTTTCGCTGTGCTACAATGACACTACCCCTATATAGTGAACACCCCTATAGTGAACCTACCCCTATAGTAAACGGGGGCGGGGGGGGGGGGGGGGGGGGGGGGGCGGGACGGTACGCTTAACACTGTGTAAGCTACCCCTATAGTGAACAATTGCTATAGTGAACCTACCCCCATAGTAAACGTGGGAGGGGGGGGCGTCCCGAATGGGAGTTCTTGACCTCTGTAGTGAACCACCAGTATTAAACGATAGTGTAAAGAACGCCGGCTGCGGTGGCGGCGTGAGCGGCCGCTCTAGACAACTATATTGTATTGTCACTTTGTCGGCGGCACATATTCGCTGCAGGCACAGTCGGTGCTGCCACCTAAACAACGCAAGCCTCGCCGCCATGGCGGAACCCGCTCAGCGTTGCTGCTATGGCATGCACTGCGTAGTTGCCGCAAGAGGAGAGCCCGGCGGGCCAGAGCTGAAACATTGTGGTGTAGGGGGTTGCACCACACTGCTGCACCACGTGTGGCGTCGCGTGCCAGGGGGAATACGATAGAGGCCAAGTTTCCCGTCGAAGTACAGTGATGTGCCTATGGGTAGAAAGGCTGCAACCCACGCATGACAACCCCCATCCCTCTCCGGGCGAGGTTGCTGTTTGATGTATTGTAAAATACAAGAAAGGGTTCCCAGTGGGTGTTTTAAGGACAGTCGCTCGCCCCACCACAAGGATATCCGTCTGTCACTACCTTCACAGTGAAAATGTATTTTTATTACATTTTCACAATGAAAATCCAACCCCTATAGTGAACATTTCACTGTAGAGGTAGGCTACCGGAAGGCTACAGTGAATACCCCCATAGTGAACCTACACCTATAGTGAACAAGGGGGGGGGGGGGGGGGGGGGGAGGGGGGCGGATATTCACTATAGAGGTAGTGTCACTGTACACACAGTGCCCCTCTGGCTCCGTTTCCCCTCCAGCACTACTGGTGTGAATTACAAGAAGGGCAGTAACAAATTCACCTACTGCTAAAAGTAGTCCTATATAAAATCAACACAGCAAGTCGCCTAAAAGCGGCCCGCATCCCGCATGAGGCGGGATGGATGAGTGATGCGCGCACGATTCAGAGTCCGGGCCACGCGTGCACGTGTGTGTGAGGGTGATCCTCGGACGTGTTGTGCAGCTTCGGCAACGGGATGGCACACGATGGAATCTGCGCCATCGGACGGATGAGGCGGCGAGCACGCACGCTCTCGAGCCGCCACCGAGCTCAGGACCCCGAGGAAATCTCTTGCGAGAAAGGCCTCCTGATGAGCCCGGGTGGTGCACCGAGTGCCTCGCGATGAGAGGGCACCCCCGATCCAAGCATGCAACACCGCGCACCGTGCGGCGCACCCCCTTGCTCACCTCGCCCACCGTGCCGAAGACCATGCCGGTGTACTCCGACATATCCAGGATGTTTCGAAGAGGGCCCTTCTGTCCGGGCTCCGTGTTGTGCCACGCCGCATCTCGCGCTGCCAACCCCCGTTGAATGTCGCCCAACAGGGAGCGCTCGAACCGATCCACAGCCGTGGCCCGCCGGGGCACTGCAATGTAATTGACCCCGTACCGCATAGTCTTGAACTCCAGCAACGTAGGTTTCAAGTTCCGGGGATCATAGCTCCCAGTCACGACGTTGAACGCCGGAAGTCTGCGTCCGGCACTAGGGCCTTGAGTTCATCCCTGGGTACGGTGTTGCCGAGAGGCACTGCCTGCTGGAACAAGTCATCCACCTCCCAGCGTACAACGATGCCCAGGTCGTGAACAATGTGATCGCGGAAGGCATCTGCGATAGCGTCGTGCTGTACACGCCAGTCGTGGGCGTCTCAAGGTGCCGGGAAGTTCATGAGCGCGTCGCCGTATAGGTCAACAGTGACGGGGTTGTGCTCTGTCGAGGGCAAAATGATTTGGCTCCCAACCTCCGGGTCCGAGCATATACTTGGCAGAAAGAAGTACCCGGCCGCGACCTCCCGCAGCTCATGCGGAGTCATGACCGTCCGCGCGGTGGGGATGGCCACTGTCCACATGCCCGACGCCCCGTCGAGCTGGTTGAACAAGATCCGTTCCCTACATGTGGCAGAGAGAGCACTACTGGTACGCTTGCACTAAACCAGGGTTGCCCTGAACCCCCCCCCCCCCCCCCCCCCAGAGGTATTCAGTTCAACCTGAACTGAATTCATGCACTTCAGGCTGAATTCAGCTGAAGGGTCTTCAGGCTGAATTCAGGCCTGAATTCAGGCCCGAATGCAGCCTGAAGACGCTTCAGTTCAGGTATTCAGGTATTCAGGCTGAACACCGCGCCTGAACCCCCCTCAAGGCACTATATATATTGCATGTGGTGTGGGCATAGCAGCGCCTATTGAGTCGCTAATACCTAGCGGCAAGCATGACAACACACGGACCTCCGAACATGCATATGGAGTGATATATAAATGCATATACGTGTGCTCATGCCGTTCCGCTGAGCAAGCGGTGGTCGGCGGGCCGGCGTGCCTTTGCGCCCCCTTATCCCCCCCCCCCCCCCCCCCCCCACAAGAGACAGTGGCCAATAAATTACTTAGTGCTTGTAAAGAAATTGTTACGTAACTTTGATGAAAAACCCCGACCCTCCCGCCTTTCCAGGCTACTTGTGTCTTGATGACTTCCTTACGATTCGGTGGCCTTGATATCCGGCTTGACAGAGAGCATGTAACACTCCTACCCAAAGTTGTACGAGATAACAGCGTCCACCTGTGCAAGCAGGTCTACATTCTTGTGTATGAATACTTCAGTGGCCATATTCCCCACACCCATCTTATTCCGCAGGCTCTGCGTGACTAGGCCAGCGAGAGAGCACACACGCTCACACTCTATCTGACTAGCAGGGATTGCAAGCAACATACGTGCCAATTCCAATTCCGAGTTTGCAGGGGTGGGACAGCACATCCTCCATGGCCGCTGCCACAGACCATTCCGCGTGGGTGGGCTGCCGCTCTCGGAAGTTTGTGCTGGTGGTATGCGGCATTGTGCCATACATGTGGTGATCCACCACAGCACGTGTTGTGATAAGGCTCCTCATCATGCTCCATGTCCGACGTGCACATGCAAGCAATACACATGTCAGTATGTTGTATTGCAGCACGACAGGGCATGCACACGCATCAGCTCAGGAGTAATATGAAACAGCACGGCATGTTGTGTAAACTTACGCTGGTGAAGCGCGTCTTCACTGGTGTGATGAACTTGATAGCCTTCACCCGCATCTCACGGCATGCGAGGAGCAGCGCGTGCCAGCCCTTGGAGGACTTCTTGCTCCAGGTGATGCAAGATTTAAGTTTATTCTGAATCTTGCTCAAGGTGAAACTCTGCACGTACACATCCAACACACATATGGCAGTCAGTTGATAGTGGAGCTGGGCATGTCTACAACATCGCATGGGATGCCGGCTGCTTGCTCATCGTCACCGTCAAGTTCTATCGGTGGTTCAGCGCTGGCACTGTCGGGCCGGGGCAAAGCGGACTGCGACGAGTCGCCAACGTTACGGCGGTTCGTATGGCGGGATGGGCCGGGGCGCGAGCCTGGTGGCGGCGGCGGCATGCTCTCTTCGTGGCCGGCGGCCTGCATGTCGACTTCGGCCTCCGCAGCGCCGGCGTAAGGTTCGGCGGCCTCCGAGGCAACCTGCGCGGCTTCCATAATCAGCTTGGCCGGGGGGGGGGGGGGGAGGGGGGGGGGGGGGGACTGGACGCAGGGTTGAGAGAGTGGCGACTTGAGAGTGGAGAGTGTAGTGCTGTGATCGCGCGCCATTTGGTGATGCTGTATTTCGTATTCCTTGGCGGCGGGCGCCAGCCTGCGTTGCCGCCCCACCAAGGAATACAGCAAGTGCAGGATGACGCATTACATGAACTGAAAACACCGTTTAACACTGCACAATATACTATTGGCGCACCATCATGTACTATATGCCGTATATGTGGGCATGGTACGGATGCGGCCATGTGCGACACCTAGGGCGATTATAGTACAATTTCTCTGCGGATTCGGACATATCGGAGCGAATGGATTCTACCGCTAGCCGCTACACTCAAAACTCGTACGTTTAGAGGGACTTCAGGTAGGGGGTATTCAGGCCATTTTCGCTAGGTATTCAGCCTGAACTGAATTCAGCTGAAGTCGGGACTTCAGCCTGAAGTGGCATGAACTGAAGCCCCTTCAAGGCAACCATGCACTAAACCTACTTCCTGCCAATTTCGGCTCTTGTCAGTGTAAATAGCCTGCGCAAACATTTTGGCAAGAAACCAGACTGAACCTGAAATTGAAGTATTGTATGCTGTATGCTGCGCCTTATGGTGATGACGCGAGAGGCTGAAAGCACCTCGGCACCTAAGGATTATATGAGTTGCGACCGCTGCTGCTCTCAATTCATCCGCCCAACCCTCAGTACCAGTACCAGTCGCCTCACGATGTCTGCGCCTTCCGCCGATGGTGCGGCAGAACGCGCCGTTGACCCCGGGTCGCCGCCGCCCCCCAGTACATCGTCCAGTACATCAGGCAGCCCCGGCGCATCGCGTGCGGAGGGAGCGTCGCCCGCGGCAACACCGTCCAGCGGCAGTGCACCCGACGCCACCCAGCCAAGGCCGAGCCCGCCCGCGGCTGCCGCCCCGCCGGCTCCCACGTACGCCCAGGCGGTGAGCCGGTCGTCGAGTCCCGAGTCCGCGACGGGCGCGGCAGGTACGACCGGCGCGCGCGCTTCCTCGCCTGTGTCGTCGCCTCGCCACAGTACTTTCAGCAGTATTTCGGGGCCCGGCGCGTCACAGCGCGATCACGACGGCGCTCCGACCGGCCATGAAGTCTCCGAGCGGCCCCAGCCGCGGCCGCGCGGCGGCAACCGCGGCATGGCGCTCACCGGCCTCGATGCTCTCGCCCGCCTGCATTCCAGGCTACACGACAGCGGGCCGGCGCGGCGGGGCGTAGCGCCGGCAGCGGCTTGGACAGTCGCCGACGCGCTTTCAGTCGTTGGCGTCGCCGCGGGCGCCGCCGAGGATTGACGCCTCAGCCAGGTCGCTCCAACCCGCCCGCGTCAGGTGTTAGGCTCTAGCTTAAGCATGTTCTTTAGGCCCTTTAGGATGCAGCGGAAGGATTTAGAAAGTATGGCCAATCTCTTCTGGTTACAGGGGTTCCTGGGTTATAGTTCTGTCTCTGAATTCTACCTAGTAGACTTGCCCGAGGCGGTATTTATACCCGCCGAGGTCATAGTCATACCTGTGCTATGTTAGCCGGGTGTCATGGGATACCCGTGCTGTGTTAGCCACGTAAGGCTTGAGTCAGAGAACTCTAGAGAATTCCAGAACAGTCTTCGGCCTTATACTACTAGTATTTATACCCGCAATACTAATATATACAGCGACTCCGCGGATGCGTAGTCGTACTACCTTTGCGGGGAGTTATACCTGCTAGTATAGCAGAACATTATGGCTAAAGCGAAATGGAGTATAACACTCTCTCCCCCTTAAGCACAAGCGTCCTCGCGGTGCAGGTGTCACAGAACTACAGGAAACTACAGTCTTGGTCTTGAAGTTCAGGCGGAAGGTACTCGGCTTGGGTAGCGATTCCGGAACCGAATGAAGTCTGGGCTCTCAGCAAACTGTCGGTATGGTTTAGACAGTAAGAACGACCGGAAAATGTCCAGGTGCTTGACTCCGCGTAGGGGCTCCCAGGTGTCTTCGCTTGGTACGTTGTACGGGAACGCCCATCGCACTCGAAACAGTAGTCCAGTGCCATTGTTGTTGAAGGCAACATCGAGTATGTCTTGAACATGGAATCGGTTTGCGTCATGGACAATCGGTACTCGTTCAGACTTCGCCGGTTGGCCAGGGTCGTCATACCACTTCTCTAGCATACTCGCGTGCACCACGTCGTGGACTCGTACGCCCGCAGGTAGTTGCAATCGGAAAGCAACGGGCGAGATCTGCTTTGTAATGACGAAGGGGCCCACGTAGCGATCGCGTAGCTTAGCACAGGGTTGCTGAATAAACTTCAGATGAGACGCTTTCAGCTTAACTCTGTCGCCGGTCTTGAATGGTACGGGTAGTCGTTTACGATTAGGTGCAGTCTGCAAACGAGTTTGAGCCTCCAGTACGCAATCATGCGCGAACCGATGAAGCTCCTGTACATACTTAGACGTGTTCCGGAAGAGCTCGAGTTGGCTCGGTTGCGAGTTGAGTAGTAGCAGGTGTAGTCGGCTCGAATCCCAAAGTCGCCTTGAAAGGGGACATAGTAGTCGAAGTCGACTGAGCAGCGTTGATCGCAAACTCCACGTTGGTGAGGTGGTTGACCCAATCATCGTGCAGAGGGTGCACGTAGCAGCGTAGCACTTGCTCCCAAGTTTGGTTAGTCCGTTCCGTCTGGCCATCGGTTGCTGGATGAAAAGCTGTAGATATGTTCAGCTTAGTACCCATGGTCTTGAACATATCTTGCCAGAATTCCGACATAAATCTTGGGTCTCGGTCAGAGATGAGTTTAGCCGGTAGGCCGAAATGACGAAAAACTGAGCGATGCATAATCTCCGCCAGGCCTTCAGCAGTAACTGTCTTCGTAGTTGGCTCAACAATTACTCGCGTTGACAGTAGACATACGAAAATCACTACTGAGTCATACCCCTGGCACTCCGGCAGATCTGTGATTAAATCCAGGGATATTACCTCAAATGGTCGTGACGGTACGTCATGGGGCTGAAGTAAGCCGTATGGCTTATGCCGGGCCGCCTTAGTACGTTGACAGGTAGGGAAGCGTCGCACGTAGTTGGTGACAGTCTGTTTCATACGAGGCCACCAGTACAGTTCCACAGTACGCGCCAGCAGTCGTCGTCCTCCTGGGTGTCCAGCAGTAGGCGCGTCATGTAGTTCGTACAGTGTTCGTTGTCGCAGGTCCGCCACATTTGGTACGTAAAGTCGTGAGCCGTAGGCGTACAGTAGACCATTACTGTGACGTACTAGCCAGGATGGTAAAGCTTTCCGCGATTTCAGGTACTCGTCGGAGTCATATGCGGTCTTGATTTCGTCGCAAAACTTGTTGTCCGCCTGTAGTCGCGACTCCATAGCAAATAAAACTGAATTTATTTCGCAGTCAGCTTCGTCTTCTGACCAGTTGTTCAGCAGATCTAGCTTCTGTAGCGCATCCTTCAAGTCGGGTCGCCGAGAGAGGGCGTCCGCATGATTGGCAGCTCCTCGCTTGTAGACGATGTCCATATGTCGTTGGTAAGGCGCAAACACTTGCAGCCATCGTACTTGCCGCGTCGACAAATCGCGTTGGCGAAAGAAGTGTCGTAGTGTGTCATGGTCGGTGATGACCGTAAAGCCCGCCGCTCCATCAAGGTAGCATCGGAACTTGATGAGTGCATCACGAACCGCTAACAACTCTTGCTCATGTACCGGGTAGTGAACTTCGTGTTTGTTCATCTTGCGCGCATGGTACGCAACTGGTCGAAGTCCCGAGCCCCACTGCATCTTGCAGCATCACAGCTCCCACTGCAAATCCAGAAGCATCTGTATACAATGTGTAACGGGCGTCCGCAGATGTGTCCGGTATACTCGGTACATGTGCTCGTACCATCGCGTCCTTTAATGCGCAAAATGCCGCATCAGCACGAGGCGTCCACACAAACTCCGGTTGATTCTTCGTCAGGTCATGTAGTGGCGCCGCAATAGCCGCGATGTTATGGATGAACTTGCGGTAATAGCCAGCAAGGCCGAGAAAACCTCGTACGTCCTTTACTGTCTTCGGCACGGGCCACTGTTGAACTGCTTCCACCTTCCGGGGGTCCATCTTGATCTGTCCTGCCTCGACGATATGGCCCAAAAACTCCACGCTAGTACGGCCGAACGAACACTTCGACAGCTTGATATGCAAGTGGTGTCGTTGCAACTCCCGTAGCACCAATCTGATGTGCTCGAGATGCTCTTGAGCTGTCTTGCTGTAGATCAGCACGTCGTCCAGGTATACCACGCAGAATTTGCCGAAATATGGGCTCAAAACACGGTTCATCATGGTCTGGAATCCAGCTGGGGCGTTTGTCAAGCCGAAAGGTAACACACAGTACTCGTAGAGTCCATGATGTTTAGGCGCTCGCGACGGATCTCGCGGTGTACATCTGTCTCCCGCTCCGCAGCTTCAACAGCCAGGGCTGCCTGTACAGCTTCTGCCAGGGTCTTAGAGTTTTTCAGGGCAACTTCCTTTCGAATATGGGGTTTCAGTCCGCGCTGGAAGTCATGTACATTATCTTCCTCGTGACGATGGGGTAACTCCAGTAGTTGCTCGCGGAAATAATTCGCGTACTTCTGTACTGTAGTCCGTTGTGTCGCGCGATCCAGATTGATACGAGCTTGCTTCGCCGGTGTACGTCCACAGAATTCGGTGATTAGTGCCGCCTCCATGTGCGTAATACCGGTAAAACCGCCGCCAATTTCGTCGTGCGTACTCGCCACTTGCGCGTACCACCACTTGGATACAGGTCCGTGAAAATAGCCAGATGCCCAGTACACGCTACGAGGTTCCTCCGGGTTTACGTTGTGATATTTCAGGTAGCCCCGTGCATGACGAAACCAGTTCCGTAGCTCGTCCATATTCGTAGTCGATAGCTTCTCGATCTTCGCTGGTTTCACATCGCTCGGCATGAGTCCAGGCATGTCGCTGGTCCGGGCAGAACGAAGCTGGTCTCGCATCTGCTGCTCTACAACTCGGCTCCGGTTCACTCGGTCGTCGAAATGACTAAAGCCTTGTCGCACGTACTCGTCCAAGCGGCGAATCTCCGCCGTTGCCGCCGTTGTAGCTTGCGCTACTTCTTGCATCTTCGCTTGCTCCGTCGACATAGTCTCGACTCGGTCGGCTAGTCGTTGAAGCATGCTCATCATGTTTGCGAGGGTCGGTTGCTTGCCCTCTTGACCTCCTTCGAGCGGAATCGGCTGTGCTTCGCCGGCAGTGGCCGCTACCGGAAAGCTTCCGCTGTCCCCAGGTGGCGTCTCTCCTGGTGTAGCCATCTTTACGTCGCTTACCGCTGTCTAAGCTCCGAAACCAAGTGTTAGGCTCTAGCTTAAGCCTGTTCTTTAGGCCCTTTAGGATGCAGCGGAAGGATTTAGAAAGTATGGCCAATCTCTTCTGGTTACAGGGGTTCCTGGGTTATAGTTCTGTCTCTGAATTCTACCTAGTAGACTTGCCCGAGGCGGTATTTATACCCGCCGAGGTCATAGTCATACCTGTGCTATGTTAGCCGGGTGTCATGGGATACCCGTGCTGTGTTAGCCACGTAAGGCTTGAGTCAGAGAACTCTAGAGAATTCCAGAACAGTCTTCGGCCTTATACTACTAGTATTTGTACCCGCAATACTAATATATACAGCGACTCCGCGGATGCGTAGTCGTACTACCTTTGCGGGGAGTTATACCTGCTAGTATAGCAGAACATTATGGCTAAAGGGAAATGGAGTATAACATCAGGCCCCACCCGGCCGACGTGGTGGCTTTCACTGAGGTCGCCGCCGCGTGGCTAGCCAAGGCGCGCGCCGTGCTGGCCGAGCGGCACCGCCGTCGGGGGGCGCGCCGCGCCGGTGGAGCTGGACAATCGTCAGTGCTGCCGTCGCCCGCATTGCCGTCCGTCGCTGCGTTCCGGGGCGTCGCAGCGCCCCCGGTTGTTGCCCCCACGCCGCCAGAGGTGGGTGCACCGGCCGGCCACCCCGGTAGCCAGGCCTCACGGGCTCGGTACCCGCCCCCCCCCCCCCCCCCTACTCGCCCATCTCCAGCCGGCGACGGGGTGGGGTGGGGTGCGGTGGACCACCTCTCCGACGTGGACATGGTGCACATGCCGGCGGAGATGTCCATGGAGACGGCGGTGCCTATTGACTTTCAAGAAGCGTGGGCGGAGGCACAACGCTGCGTGAATGAGCGGGTGGTGGCGGCGGTGGAGGCCGGTGACCCCGTGGTGTTGGATAGGGCGTTGAAGTGGAAGTACCTGCTGCCGCAATTGTTGCTTAGGGCCCCAGGCCGAGGCGGGCGGCGGCGGCTACAAGCCTTGGCGTGGCGCTTCCGCGCTTTCGCGGAGAGGCGCATGACCGAACTCGTGCGCTCATGGGACGACGCGCGCACTGAGGCGTTCTACGGCGGACACGCCCGCCAGCGTCGAACGGACGCCGATCTCTTTGCGGCGCTGCTCGTGGGCACCGCAGACACCGTTGTGGCGTTGGTGGAGGACGGAGAGCTCTCCTGAGCGGCGGGCCGACTGTCTTCTAAGGGTATGGGCGACTTGTCCGATCTTGCTATCCTCGCCCAGTTGCGCGACAAGCACCCGTCCCGTAGCCACCCGATCCCAGACGCCGCGTATGACATTCCGGTGGACGAGGCCGCCCTGACGGTGGACATGCGCGTGCCGTACCAACAGCTCAAGCAGCACGTGGCGGCGGGGCCCTCAGGCATGCGCAACGAGTATCTCCGCTGCTTGGTGGGCGAATACGCCCCGGCGTCCGGGCCTGCAGCAGTCCGCGCCATGTCGGAGGTTGCCTCCATGTACCTCCAAGGTCGCTTGCCCGGGTGGTTCAACCGGCTCTTCGCCTCTGCTAGGCTCGTGGCACCTGTCAAGAAGCTAGGCGAGGGGAGGGCCCCGGACGTGCGGCATGTGGCAGTCGGGGAGGCGGAGCGGCGCGCAGCGGAGCGGGCAGTGGTGGACAACATGAAGGAGGCATACGTGTCGGTGCTCGCTCCATCTCAGCTCGGCGTTGGCATTCCCGCGGGCGACTCTATGCTCATCCACGGCGTCCGGCTCATCGCCGAGAAGCTTGGCCCACGTGCCGTCATCGTCCACACAGACCTTCGCAACGCTTACAACGAGGCATGGCGCCGCACCATCATCCAACGCCACATCGATTGCTCTCCACTACACCCTGTCATCCCTGCGCTCCTTGCCTCCCTCTCCACGGATTCGTATCTGGTCGTGGACGACCGGTCCGCCTCTCTGCGGTCGGAGGACGGCGTGCAACAGGCCGCACCTTAGGCCACGACTTCCTTTTGCGTCGCGATTCACCCCGAGGTGCAGCATTGTGATACCACATTGGAGGTCAATGACGGGGCGGCGCGCTTCAACGCCGACGATGGATTTTTGGTGGGCCTTCCGGAGCACGTTTGGCCGGCTCTTCACGCCTTCCGCACGTCCATCAAGGCGTCCGTGGGGCTTGAGGTGCGCTTCGACAAGATGCAGGCGTACAGCGCAGACATGGAGGCCGCGAGGCGTGAGGCTCCGGCCGACATCGAGTGGCCCGAGCTAGATGGCCATCACGGCATCGCGGTCCTCAACGTGCCGCTCGGATCGCCAGAGTATGTGCAAGCGTACATGCGCGGCAAGGCGGAGGAGTTACGAGAGGAAGTGGACGCTAGCCTGAGCAAGCTTCTATCTGCCAAGCCCAGCCGTCGGTACACCCAGGCCTTGCATCACCGCGCATGGGCCCTGCTCAAGCATTGCATGCAACACAAGGCGGGGTATTGGCTCCGCCGCAATTGTCTTCCGTCCGAGGTGGAGGCCTTTGCGGAGGCGGTGGACGCCACCATCCTCGCGGCGGTCGAACGGGTGCTAGGGGTCTCTTTTGATCCCTCCACGTACGGCACTGCAACCAATCCGGTGGTCCCCGATTTCCTGGCGGAGCTTTTGCACGACCCCGACCCCATGGTAGCGGAGGTGGCTACCTTGAGCGAGGATGCAGTGGCCAGGGCGCGCAGCATGCTTCACCTCCCCACTCGGTTGAAGGGAGCTGGCATCCGCCGCATGACTACCGTTCGTGATGCCGCCTTCATCGGCTGCATGAATGCCATCCTCCCAAGGTTCCTGACCAGGAACTCCGGCACCAACACCCCCACCCCTGGTTTCTTCGACCCACAGCTCGGGTCCGTACTTGGCCGAGGCAGCTTCAACTCAACTTCTTCCGCCCGCCAGTATGACCCCTTCCTCAACGATGCTCATGGGTCGGACAGTACGCCGCGGAGATGCGCGAGGCGTGGGGCCGCCTCCAAGCGGCTACTGCTGGCCAACTTGGCGACGCAGATGCGCGCCAGCTGGAGCGGGAAGTGGAGGCTGCGTCGGGCTCGCAAAAGGAGCTGACGGCATTTCTAGACCAGGCCAACAACTCTTGGCTTCGAAATGAGGTGTGCACTCTCCCTGTCACATGTAGGGAACGGATCTTGTTCAACCAGCTCGACGCGGCGTCAGGCATGTGGACAGTGGCCATCCCCACCGCGCGGACAGCCATGACTCCGCATGAGCTGCGGGAGGTCGCTCCTGGGTACTTCCTTCTGCCTAGCCCGTGCTTGGCCCCGATGGTTGGGAGCCAGATCATTCTGCCCTCGACGGAGCACAACCCCGTAATTGTTGACCTATACGGCGACGCGCTCCTGAACCTCCCGGCGCCTGGAGACGCTCACGACTGGCGTGTACAGCACGACGCTATCGCAGATGCCTTCCGCGATCACTGTGTTCACGACCTAGGTATCGCGGTACGGCGGGAGGTGGATGACTTGTTCCAGCAGGCAGTGCCTCTCGGCAACACCGTGCCCAGAGACGAACTCAAGGCCCTAGTGCCGGACGCAGAGCTCTCCCTTCCGGCGTTCAACGTCGTGACCGGGAGTTATGATCCCCGGAGCTTGAAGTCCACGCTGCTGGAGTTCAAGACTATGCGGTACGGGGTCAAGTACATTGCATTGCCCCGGGCCACGGCTGTGGATCGGTTTGGGCGCTCCCTGTTGGGCGACATACAACGGGGGCTGGCTGCGCGGAATGCGGCGTGGCACAACACGGAGCCCGGACAGAAGGGTCCTCTTCGAGACATCCTGGATATGTCGGAGTACACGGGCATGGTCTTCGGCACAGTGGGTGAGGGAGCAAGGGGGTGCACCGCAGAGTGCGTGGTATCGCATGCTTGGCTGCGGATCGGGGTGCCCTCTCATCGCGGGGCACTCGGTGCATCACCCGGGCTCACCAGCAGGCCTTGCTCTCAAGAGATTTCCTCGGGGTCTTGAGCTTGGCGGCCGCTCGAGAGCGCGCTCGCTGCCTCATCAGACGGCGCAGATTCGTCTGCCATCCCGTTGCTGAAGCTGCACAGCACGTCCGAGGATCACCCTCACACACACGTGCACGCGTGGCCCGGACTCTGAACCGTGTGCGCATCACTCATCCATCCCGCCTCATGCGGGATGCGGGCCGCTTTTAGGCGGCTTGCTGTGTTGATTTTCTAATTCTGGGGAACTGCCCTTTTTGTAATTCACACCAGTACCCGTACCTGGGCTGACCGGCCAGGTACGGGTACTGGAGCGGAGCGCGGTACTGGTGCGGAGCGCGCACCACAGCCAGCAAAGCAGGGGCGAGGTTGCGAGGGGCCACCGGCACTCTCCTCACAGCACCCACGACCGCTGACACCGCGAGCCCTATCTGCCTGTCCCACTCCCAGCCTTGACTTAGCCAGGATGCCGTGGGAGAGCGCGCCGCCCCTGATCACCATCGCCGCGGCGGTGGCGGCGATGGGCGGGCTGCAGGGCCTGGTGCAGATGGGCTTCTACGGCAAGCCGAAAGCCATCAACCGCGGGATGTGGGACTACAAGCTGGAGGAGCGGGACGAGCGGCTCAAGGCGGAGGCGGCCAAGTAGCTCGCATTGGTGCGGCAGCCAGATCTCTCCCACTTTGCCTCGCCACCTCGGCTGGCTGCTAGCCTACTGCGCCCCCCGCCCTCCCCCGCCCTCCCCTTCCCCCCAGCGCCCCCCCCTTTTTAAAGCCAGGGGCACAGGAGCAGGAAGAGGTGGGTTTCCAGCATGCCAGCAAGGCCGTGCCAGGACCGGTGCCAGTAAACAGGCGGGTTCGACCCAGTTCGTGGCGCGGCGCTGATGCGAATGGGGTTTGTCCTGCTTTGCGAGATGGGCAGTGCCCCTCTGGCAGTGTTTAGGGTTGACCCCCCCCCCCCCCCCCCCCCCCCCCCCGCCATCCCAGCTCCACCGGCCCAGGCCTGGCAGCACCGCCTGCAGCACAGTCTTCCACGTCACAAGAAGTCACATTCACATCCACTGACGGCCCGTGGTTGTGACTGTGTGCAGTGCGGATGACACAGCAAGCGCTGCGAACAACTCGTCTCCCAACCTGTCAGGCACAGTCAGCCGCAGGATGCAGTGGCTATCCCTTCCCGTCTGCCTAAGCCCCTAGGCGCTGTAACTACCCAGCCAGTGGTGCATACACGCTGGCATCCCATCCCAGGCTCCTCAGTTCCCGCCAGCGGCAAAGTGCACCCTGTGATGTCACCCCATGATGCCACCCCATGCCCGGGTCCGCGTGCAGCCACCACCAGCTCTGGCAGCCCGAATGCTATGGTTCCAGGGTGGGTTGGAATATCGTGCGGCCGCTCCTTCTCAGGTGCAACAAAGCTGCCCGCCATGCATGCGGCCAAGGACGCAAGCGCCACACAAACCGTCCGGAGACAGCTCTGCCCATGACCGCCATGCCCTGGCCTCCATCGTTCCCCCTTTGCCGCCCCTCATGTCCCTCTGTGCACGCCTTCCGCCACCTTGTCACAGCGCTGCTGATCGCTGCCCTTGAGGGACAAGCCATCTCGTCCTGCAGCTTATCTAGGAGGAACATACTTGGATGGGTGGGCTTACCGTTTAGAGCAATGCCATTCTTGCCAGGGGGTCGGCATTTTATTTGACGCCAGACATTCGGCCGTATGCACCGCATGTCTGCAGTCTGTGTTGTATACGGCTACCCGTAGTACTGGGGTTGTAGTACCCTCCTGGCTGTAGTACACCGGCACGAGTATGGTACTCGATTGATCCCAATGACATTATCGCTATCTGATGCAGTATCGCTATCTGCAAGATCATGCAAAGACTGCTACAGGTCGGTCTGGGAATACAGTACGAGAACGTGGATCTGGCTGAGCATCTACTCGAGAGAGCTGACGTGTAGTTACGACTACATGACGTTGCTACATTACGCGACATGTGGCACCTCCACTTGAAGCTGTTGAAATTCAAAGCCCGCAACATGTACACCTAGGTTCCGCTGGCATTGCAAGCTCAGGGGGCAAAGTCGGCATGTTTGGTGGCGGATCAGGGCCATACTGGTTTTCTGCAGATGAAGGAGGAGGCAAGAGCAGATCATGACCAAGACTTAGTAGAAAATGTAGTTACAACGATTAGTAAGCGACAGTTTTAAAGTCCTTGAGGGAATCTATCTGCCAGCAGACCTCGGACCGTGCCCGGGGCTGTTTCGAAATGAATTGTGTTTGTTAGAAAGTAGGGGGGCAGCCGGGGCTTGTTCCTCACAACAGCCATTACTGTCAGCATCTCCCGCCCACCCACCCCGGGGGGCGCAGCGGTGTCTTCACAGGCACCACTGTTGCTCAGTGGCAGGACATCTCCTGCACAAACTCTGTAAGCGCCCCCCCTGTGCAGTTGCCAAAACATTGCCTCATGGCCTCTTCAGAAACACTCACATGTGGAACTGCATTGTGGCGCTCTTGCAACAATCGTCGCATGGTACGCGCCAGTGCTGTCATTTGCACGCTTGCTTCTGGAGGGTCGCGCCACCGCTGGTATTTTTACAAATGGTACCATGTTACCGTGTCTTATTCCGGGCTCAAGCTATCTAGAGAATGTGTGTGTGTGTGTGTGTGTGTGGCGGGGGGGCAGCGTGTGGTGGGAGCCACTACTACATGATGAGCTCCGCTACAGCGCTCGGCTGCGCCGGGAGCGGCTGCGTCAGGAAAAAGTCGTCCAGAAGCGCATCCGCCGCACTGATGCGCACGTCCGGGTTGTAGCGCAGCATCTCCTCTGGGTATATATGTATGGCATGGCCCCACAGGTCAGCGCCACAGAAGGACTGGGTGCCTGATGCGGGTGATTGTTGAAGGGGCTCTGACACGGGCCGGTGCGGGGGGGGGGGGGGGGGGGGGGCTCACCGAGGAGGGAGATGGCCGAGGAGGATGCGTCGGGCAGCACCGTGCCGAGCGGTACAGACGGCGTTGGGGGGAAACTGATCTTGCCGTAGTCGGGCAGTTGTGCCACGCCGGGCCACACCTTTTCGTTCAATGTGCCTAGCGTCTGCTGCACCTGGACGCCGCCGCCAACAACGGACGTTAGCTGGTGTCCACAGAGCGAGAGAATGTCAGGGAGGAGCAGAGGAGGGATGTACGCACGCGGCAGCCACTGACCTTGGCCAGCTGCTCAATGTCGTTCTCCCCAGCGAACAGCGGCCCCAGCCCCAGCATCTCCGCAAAGATGACCCCCACGCTCCATATGTCCACCTACCCCTCAGAAGCGCCCGGCAGCATGCCTGAGTGGCACTCACGAGAGGGGGGGGTGGAGGGGGGAGCACAGGGGACGCGGCCCACCTTGCCGCTGTAGCTACGGGCCCCATACAGCAGCTCGGGGGCACGGTACCAGCGGGTCGCCACCGCATGGGAGTACTGCGGGCGCTCCCCGCCGTTGTCCGGCCTGCAGAGGCGCCGGCAAGCAAGCGTGAGGAGGTCAGGCGGGCCGGGGGGGCCAAGCGTGTGGAGGTAGGGGCTGGCGGGCCGAGCCGCGCACTTTGCCGGGCAGCGCCTACCTGGCCAGCCCAAAGTCCGCCAGCTTGACGAGGCCGTCCGTGGTGATCAGGATGTTGGAGGGCTACATGCGTGACAGGAACTGCATGTCAGGCGCAAATGATAATGGATGGCTGGCACATGTGCGTGTGTGTGTGTGTGTGTGTGAGAGAGAGAGAGAGAGAGAGAGAGAGTAGGGGGGTGGGGAGGGGGTCACTGTACATACGTGCTAGACAATATGTTTCTGGGCACCAGCATGTATGATACAACCACAGTGTTATTTGTACTGTACATATTTTGTAGCAGCATGCAAATGCCTTGCACATAATGTACGTTATCACTTTCAAGACTTTTTGGAGCAGCGGCTGTGTCGTGATTTGCTGGTGGGCTGTCACTCCGCTGAGGCGCCGCATTGACTGGTGAAAAATCAGATGATAGATGGGAGACGGCGCGGTATGTAGAGCGGTGGCTGCGCTGCCTGACTGTATCTTGACCGCAGGCGTTCACCGTTTCGTACCTTGAGGTCGCGATGCAGGATGCCACTGGCATGGCAGGCCGCCACACCGCGCAGGATCTGCTGCAGGATGCACTTGACGGCGGCCTGTGTCATGTGGCACAAGCTCAGCGCTCCCACACATTCATACACCCCGCGGACTCGCAATCCGCATGGAGAGGAGAGTAGACACCAATGGGCGAGGAGCCCTTTCTGCGCGGCAGATGGCATCTAGCTGGACAACTAGCAGCATTCGCAAGGCATGTGTCAGGCTTGCGTAGCAGTCCCTAGGCGGCAGCATCACCTCATCCATCGCCTGGGTTACGTTCATCAGCAGCTCAGCCAGATCCGTGCTGCAGTACTCCAGCACCAGCGTCAGCGAGCTCCCCTGCAGCAGGGCGGCCAGGGCGCAGAAGCACGCGCCCAGCGTGGGAGCATCATACAGCGGCGCCTGTGGCACACCCTCCCCAAAGCTGCTGGCTGTCTCCAAGCCATGCATGGTGGGGGGGGGGGGGGGGGGGGGGGGGGGGGCGGCGCAGGCAGGCAGGCAGCCGTACCTGTGGGTATACATCATGGAGCTGTACCACGTTGGGGTGCTCAAGGCACTGTAGCGCCTTCATCTCTCGCAGGACATTGTCTGGCAGGCCATTCTGAGGGGTGCGAGGGGAAAGGGTCAGACACCAAGATGACCCGGGCGCATGCACCTGGCCTGCCTTGGGCACAGTACTGCACGCACCTTGGGCTGCCGGATTACCACCCGCTTCAATGCGACGACCTGCATGTGGCGACTTGAATGCGTGAACCACGTGCCGTGCACGGGCCCCAGGCGAGCAAGGTCCACGCATTCCCTATTATGAAACAGGCTTCACAATGTGCCTAGATGGGGTGTAGCCAGGGGAAGGGGGGGGGGGGGGGGGGGGGGGAGGGGGGGGACCCACCTACCTCACCGGTCTCGATGTTCTGCGCACGCTTGACCTGCAGGTACGCAGGCAGGAGGCTCAGGCTGAGCTCCATAGGTACCTCAACCACGGCGGCGTCGACCCCGTCAAACGAGAGGCGCCGTCCTTGGCATCCATGCCCCCTCTGGCATGCCGCCCCTGCTCGCTCCCCGCCTCCCGGAAGTTCGGCCTCAATATCGGCCTCCGCCCTCCTCTCTTCAATTCATGTTAAGCATGCACCTGCTTGGCCACCTAGCCCGCGGAGTACGTTCGCGTACCTCGCCGAAGGCGCCGTTGCCTATCCTGCCGAGGACTCGGTACCTGGAGGCTGGCTTGCTCCCGCACGACGGGGGGACGCCACGCCGGCTCGCCCGCCTCCTCCCCCTCCTCCACCCTCACGGTCCCGGCCGGCTCCTGCTCCATGCTGCAAGACGTTGGCAACGTGCAGCGCGCACGTCCAAGCTACCGCGGCATGTCCGCCGACCTAGCAAGCGACGCTCCTGCCGCCCGTCGCTCGGCGCCCCCCTGCTCGCCGCGACCTGGTTCTACACGAACCCGCGAAGCGGCAGTTGGTCTCAGGCGGCCTGAAACGCACGTCAAGTCGTCGGCGCGTACGTCTGTGAAGCCCGCATGAAAACACCCTCCAACTGTCGATGATGAAGCTGCGCCTATGCCGGCCAAGTCAGGAGACGGGCTGCCTTCCGAAAGTCATGCTCCTGGGGTGCCTGCTCGACTGTCTGCTTGCTGCTGGATGCCCCTGCTCGCTGTACAGAAGCAGTCCACAACCGTAAGTACAGTTTCGATCCGGTTTTACATCGCGTTTTTGCGTTACGACACGTAATGTTTGAATTATGGTTATTGCCAGGTAGTCAGCTTGTCCATATTTATGTCCAACCGCGATGTCCGACTCGCGCCTTCTTGGCGGGCTCACTACTGTTGCCCGCGTCGCCTCTCCGTCGATGAGCTGCTCCCGCCACGGCAACCAGCCGCGTGAGGTCGCTACGTGCAGTAAGCATTGCTCGCCCCACACGCACTACAAGTGGCGGCCCTACGCAACGCTTCCCCCAAACACCTCAATCTCGCCCATCGCACGGCGGACTCCACAGCGGTTACCTGCAACCTGTGAAGTACGCGCGCTGCTCAGCACGGCGCTACAGGCAGGACGCCCCGCTTCAACCGTGTCCCCCGACGAACCGTGCACCCCCCCCCCCCCCCCCCCCCCCCCCCCCACACACCTCGGCCAGCTGCGGGCCAGTAAGAAACGCCAGTACAGAACTGCGAGCACTCCCACTCGCCGGGCTTGGCGCACGCTGGTCGGATCTGGCCGCTCCGCGTGATCCGAGATCGGTGTTCGGCCGGCTGCCCGCCGCGCTGGATCGCAGCCCCTGCTTCACTGCCCCACCGGCGCTACGACTCGCGCCGCTCGACGGACGTCGCCCCCCTCGCCCCCCCCCCCCCCCCCCCCCCCCCCCTCTGCCGCCTGTTGAACCGAGGAACCTCCCCACCTGGGCACCGCTGCTGCGATTCTTTGCGTCGGTTTTGGTCCGGGCGCGTTACCCGATGCCACGGACTTCCCACCGCATACGCGCTGTTGACGGACGACGTGGACGGGGGCAGCAGGAAGTTGATGGGCCCGAATGCGCGCCTGCATCAACCCGCTAGCCCCACCTGCCCGCACTCGCTGGCCCGCGGGTCCTGCTGGCTGGCCATTGAGGTCCTTTGAGCGGCACAGGGCACAGAGCACGGACCCCCTCCCCCGCCCTTCCCACCAGAGCTCACCCTCTTCCCCGCCGTGACTGCGTGCCTGCAGGCAGGCCGCAGCGGCATGGAGGGCGCGCAGTACATTAGCCCGCTGGGCCGCGTGTTTGCCATCACGCTGCACGCGGACAAGGCGAACCCCAGCAGACCCGCCAGTGCTTTACTCGAGGAGCTGGCGCAGGTGAGGCATGCTGCAGGCGTGCTGACGCGGCCAGCAGGTAGAGGGCGATCGTGAAGGGGAAGGAGGGAAGGGGTCCCCGGTGGGATGGGCGTGAACCGGGACTGCTGTCGGGTGTACGTGCAGGAGCTGCGGCGGAGGGCGGTGAGGCGGCGGAGGCTGAACAGCGAGAACCTGGAGCGCGTGCTGTGGGCGCGCCTGTCGCTGCTGCCCACGGGCTACCCGCA
>VCJN01003567.1:0-223884 GCA_006384855.1 Tetraselmis striata
ATATACTATATACATACATACATATGTGTGTGCGTGGACAAAGAGAGCAACATTTAAAATATTTAAAATGTAGGCAGCCGCGGGAGGGTGCGGCGAGCCTATGGTAGGTAAGGGGCATCACCTCCCCCCAATCGGGTATGTGGCTGCCACGTGTCTGTATGTATAGAATTACATCTCTGATAGACGGGCCGCCAAGCACCGTTCCCTACTGCGCTCTGTCCGAGTTCAGCCCGCCGAATCACCCCACCCCACCACACCATCGCTTGCTCACAGCGCCCCACCATCTCGGCCCACACCTCATCATGACACAAGGCATCCAGCTAGCCAGTGGCTGTGGCTGGCTGGCTGGATGGCACACAGGGTGACGGGGGGGGGGGGGGGGGGGGGAAGTTGGACTGGCAGCCTAGCCGGGCTCACCGTCGTAGTCCAGGAAGACCGCGAGCCGCTTGCCATGAGCAGCAGCGCTGAAGCTCTCAAAGCCCTCCAGCACGCTGGGGTAGCGGATCTGGGAGCGGCCATCAGTCAGTCAGTCAGCTAGCGGCGAGCAGATGGCCGCCGGCCAATTCCCCCGGGAAGCCCGACACACCTAAGCAACGGGGCTAGCACTCTTAGGCGGCTGAGATTGGGGGTGTGGTGGGGTCAAGGCATCGACGCAATAGCATTCAGCTGGCATCCATATTGAGTCGTGGGGGTCGGAGGTCGGCATGGAAGTTCGGCTGTGATAGGTGAGGCTTCAAGGCGGACGGGCGTATATTGGGTGGAAGAGGGCAGAGGGGAGGTGTGTGTGTGTGGAGAGAAGGGCGCCCGGGGGGGGGGGGGGGGGGGGGGCTTCGCACCTTCCAGTTGGAGAATTCCGCCTCCTTGGCCGTCTGCACGCGCGCTGCAGAGGCCACGCTGGCATGCAGGCGGGACTGGCCGGTGTCCAGCTGAGCGTACTGCGTGCGGAGCGCCTCGACCTCATCCTCAGCGAGCTCGAATGACGCGCGCTCCCGCAGCTTCCTCTCCGCGGAGGCCAACTTGTTCTCGGACGCCCCTCGTCGCATCGCCGCCTACCCCCCCCCCCCCCCCCCCACCCACCCGGCCCCCTACGGTACCCCGCGGGGAGCCCCGGTGTCTGCGCACTTGGCTGGGTCCGGGCTCGGGGCTCCCGCTCCCGCGAAGCCTGTGGCAGCTGGCGCCCGTTCTGTTATGCTGTTTTCTCCCTCGGCGCCCTACCGTGGCTTGTGCTGGCTGCAAGCTGCGGCGATTCGCGAGAGAAGTCGGCGGCCGCCCGGCTTCCCAGGCGGGCGTCGACAGGTCGCTCTGCCAAGTGAGCGGGATGCGTCTCTGTCTGCGGTTGCGAGGCGGGCAGCACCGTGGAGCGGGTCAGATAGAGTTCCAATTAGCTGCCTCGATCCAGGGAAGGGGGGAGGGCTTCTGGTTGGAGGCGGTCGCTGTGTCAGAGGTCCGACCAGAGGGCGGAGTGGCTCACAGCGTTCAGGGACCGTCAGTTCGATATGCGCTTTGTGCCTTATGTGCCGAAGTACACGGGAAAGATATCAAACATTTGTCCGACAGCACGACAAACGCGCATCGGCAGGGCTGCGGCCGGTAGTACAGTTCGCCGCTGTCGGCGCACACTCCTAGCCGCGACTATAGGGATAGTGGATGGTATTGCCAGTAGCGAAGGTTGAAGATGGCGCGCAGTGTGTTGAAGGGCTGACTCCAGCAGGCCAGGTCGGGCCGAATACGCGACGGGGCGGGAGCACGGTGCAGGGCACTGGGAGCGTTAGTCCGTATTATTAGCTTCCGTCGTCGATGGGCGGAGGCGGTGGGAGCGGTCGCCCGCGAGACGGGCCCAGCGCCAGGCAGTCCTGACTTCCGCGCTGATGCTCACCTGATTTCCCACGCGATAGCCTCCTGCCCGCCTGCTGTGGTCACCCCTCACAGCAATAAGCCCGCCCGTACTGCTAGCGAGGTTGCGGGAAGGGGTATGATGATGTGGCCTCTGCTGGTGTTGCCGAATGGGATGTCGGTACGAGATGCAACCCTGACGAGGGTGAGAGCGTATCCCGGGATACCGATTGTGGGTGAGGGTTAGCGGTGTGGGGGATTGGCAGGTAAGTGCCGTTGTACTTACCTGCTTACTACACTCGCCTAATGTCCGGAGGATATATCACGTTCGTTCGCCACATCCGCGAAAGATGCCTTTATGGTTAGCCGATTATGGGATAATCCTTGCCAGTAGTGAGGGATGGGTTTGGATCATGTTTATACACGGCGCGGGGATGATGAAGAGTCGGATGACGGCAAAGTACTACAAGCAGGAGGAAATCAAGAAGGGCAAAATATTTATAAATTTCAAAGTTGAGTCTGGTTTTGCCAAAAAGGTCGCGCAGGCTCTTTTACACGGTCAAGAGCCGAAATTGGCAGGATGGTTTATTAGCGAAAGCGTGGAGGGAAAACGGAGTCAGGGGGGGCGCTGCGTGGAACGCAGCGAAAACTGGAAGATGGCAGGCTCAGCTGTTCTGGCTGCTTTTATGTCTACTCGTGCTGCACCCAAGAAGGGCGCAACAACAGATGCCTAGTTCCCGTACCACTGAGCAGCACTTGTAGCTAAAAAGCGGTTAGGTCAAGGAGGGAAACCCCATAAACTAGTTTAGATCATTTCAAAGTTGAGTCTGGTTTTGCCAGTCTTGAGCGAACGGAGAGAGCGGTGGATTGACGGAGAAGAGGTAGCGCCAAGTCATGAAGGAGGCACTGGGAAGGCCACCGCTGCGGAGTCCTGTTGGACTTGGAAGTGGCGGAGGGGGGCGATGTGTCCAAAGAAGAACCACGCGCCAGGTGAAGGAAGAACGTTGGGGTCGATGTAGTCCAGAACGACGCCAGAGTTAGTGGCCCAACCGCCTTGGTAGCGAATGTGGGACAACGGTACCCCGATGGCGTTCGCTGCAGAGGCTGCGCCCTTGCGAAGACTGTGTGAAGTCCAGGAAGTGCCAGCAGGGGGGGCAGCGTTGACTAGACTGATGGTTGCAGACAGCCAGTCTGACATTGTAGCCGCAGTCCAAGGTTTTGACTGCTCGGCCGCAGTGACAGCCCAGAAGTTTGATGTAGCCAAGCCAACAGTAACCAGGGGAACAGATTGGACGTTGTCGATGAAGTGGTGCAAGAGACGTGCCACTCGAGGGTGCTCGGACACTGGAAGGAGAAGTACGCGTAGGTCGTCGGGTCCCCGGCGGCTAGCGCGACCCTTCTCGCGGTACACTTGCAAGGTGATGTTGTAGGTGTCGACACGCACATCTCGCACTCGACAGGAGACGCCAGTAAGGCCCCTGGCGAAGAACATGAAGTTGACAACCGAGGCCAAGAGGGCTCGGAAGTCGAGGTGGTACTCTGGGTAAGGAGCAGACACAATTAGCTCGGCCTTTGTGACGAAGCGGTAGGCTACATCCGCAGGCAGAGGGACACGCAAAGGGGCAGCGTCTAGCCGGCGCTGACGCAGCATCAGGCCACGCCTTGCTGAAGTTAGGTGTAGACTGTCCTTGGCGATTGGGACGAGGTTGTGCAGCTCGAAGAACGTGTTGATTGCGGACAGGTAGGGTTGCAGCGACTTAGCTGCGATGTGCCCTCGCTCCCCGATCCAGGCAACATACCGAACGACAGTAGCAGTAGTCGCCTCCAGCGGGCTGATGTTCTCAGAGTCGTGGCAGAACTCCGCGAACTGAGACAGTCTGCCTGCGTAGCTCTTGAGTGTCTGAGCGCTGAGGGAGCTTGAGAGCAGGTCGAGCGTTCGCTGGCCCAGCTCGTCCGAGCCGAACGCCTCCTGCAGCCGGGATCGCAATGACGCAGCCCACGGGGCGACAGCTGCGGGCTCGTCAATTACGTAAGTGCGTCGTTTTACCGACAGAGTTCCACCAGTACGACTACTGTTCGCAAAATACGCGGCAGCAGCGGTTAGGTTTCCGGCGGTTGGCCGGTAGCTGTTGGACGGGTTTGCAGTAGCTTCAGTACGGGTTTGCGGGGCTAGGTTCAGGTAAGAGGGCCGCCCCGCGCGCCCTTCGCGCTCGTAGCGCCTGTCTCGTGCATAACGTACACGCGCGAAACTTGGTCGTTGCGAACCAGTTGTGACACGTAGTGTAACAACCAACGGACGCAGGGATGGGGTGGTAAGGAAGGCGGTTGGTTGAGCCGCCATGTGCAGGTGTGCGGATGGTTGAGCCGCACTCGGCTGTAGCTGTAAGAAGCGCCGCACCGAGGAAGGTCTAAATGAAGTCTGTAAGGTGGGGGGGTCAGGTCTTGACACAGGGCGCTCATCTCGCCGTTGCGCTTGCGGCGGTGCGTCTTGCGGCGGTCACCGAAAGCTCCGGCAGCTCCGGCGAAAGGCGCCCTACACCGTCACTCGTGCTCACCTTCGCGGCCACGCCCACGCCCGCCGCCACGTCCTCGCCCACGCCCGCGACCTGCAGCTGCAGCTGCTACTCGGGCAGTAGCGGTTGCCTTTGCGCTGCTGGCAACGGTCGCCTCGAAGACACGACGCTCGTAGTCCTTCATGAGGTCCCCAAAAATCGCGGAACCCATATGCTCCGAAGCAGGCTGAAAATGATGGGCTCGCAGCACGTCCAGAACACCTTGGTCACCGTGCACACGCTTGATCTCATTTAGCCTCCGCAGGAAAGCCAGACGAAAACGAAACGCCTTGTCGATGGCCTCGGCGTGATTCCGAGCTCTCGCGAGGTATGGGGTGAAGTCCTGGCTAGCGGCAGGGACGTAAGGTAGCAGCTCGTCGAGAGCTACGAAAAGTGCGGCCATGTGGACCCCGAAACACGACATCCACAAATACTCCTCCTGGGCCGGCAGACGCCGGTCGTCCTGCTTGAGGTACTCGTTCGTTAGGTCGGTGCTCAGGGGGAAAAGTCCAGGCACTCGGCTGACCGGTCGAACGGCCTCGTAACCAGACTCTGCTCTCTGCAGTAGCTCTTGCACCGCGAGGTAGTCGTCCTCGGCACTCACGGATTTTGCTCCGACACGGCCGCTCTGGGCTAGCTCTAGCAAGTCGGGGCGCTCTGCGGCTCCCCCGCTGCCTGTCGGCTGTCCCGCGAAGCGCTGCCCGGAGCCGGAGCCATGTGCCCCTTCCCCACCAACAACGCGATCACGAGCCGTCAGTTGTGCCACAACTGTAGCCAACTCTCGCAGTAATGAAGACTGGGCCCTCATATATGCGTTCAGCGACTCCAACGTCGGCTCGGCGACGGGTTCTTCTCCATCTGGCATGGTAACGCACGGACGTACGGACGAGAATATCACACTCGGGTGGTGAGCCGGGTGTGGTCTTGAACAACCTGGGGTGACCTTGCTCGCAACGGGTTACGAGACAGTTTTTACATCGCTGCGTGGAACGCGGCGAAAACTGGAAGATGGCATGCTCAGCTGTTGTGGCTGCTTTTATGTCTACTCGTGCTGCACCCAAGAAGGGCGCAACAACAGATGCCTAGTTCCCGTACCACTGAGTAGCACTTGTAGCTAAAAAGCGGTTAGGTCAAGGAGGGAAACCCCATAAACTAGTTTAGATCATAATGAGCGATGCACGCAGGCATCACTAAAGCGTGAAGTACCAGGGCCGGCGGGGCGCGCATGGCGCCCGCCGGCAGCCGAAGGGTCGCCGATGTTTTCTCGGATAGTATGGGAGGCAAGGACCTTTCGGATTGTCCTTTTCTTTTGGAGATTCCCTGATATCGCCTTTTGCTGCTAGCTTATGTAATTATACAGGAGGCGAGTAATAATCCCCCCAGCCACACGTTGCCTGGGTGGACCCGACGACCGTCCTCGGCCCTCTGAATCGCGGGCCCTCCGTCCGCCTCCACCCCCGGATGGGGATGGGGGCAGGGCTCGTGCACGGGTGGCACCTTGGTAGCCTTGGAACCGCCCGTGTTGCCACTGCCGCGGAGGAGCAGTGCCGGCTGGACTCCGGCGTCTCATGTCGTTACTGGTCCGGTCAATTTCTCGTTCGTTGTTCGTTGAGCACCCTCCCCCTTCCTGTCATGTCGGCGCCTCCACCTCACAGTCGGCCTAGTACCGTTGTTGGAGTGGCCCAAGATGTTGTGCTGGGGAGGGAGTTCTCCGTTCGGCGGAAGGGGGCGCGACCGAAATGGCGGCGGATCTGGCGCTGGGAGGCCCGCGTCGGTTACCCGTTCGTGGCGCCCCGTTCTGGGTTGAACCCCCCCCCCCCCCCCCCCCCCCCCCACTTCCGCTCCTTGCTGCGAGACCTCTCCGAAGCCCCTTTCATGTCGGCGCCTCCACCTCACATTCGGCCTAGTGCCGCTATTGGAGTGCCCCGGGATTGTGTGCTGGGGAGAGAAATCCCCCGACTGCGTGGAGCGGCGGCTAGCGGGTGGCGATGCATAATCGGTGGCTGCCATGGCGGTTCCCGCCTCTGGTGGCCCATACCTGGATTTCTGTATGGTCTAATGGTGGGTTTTTGTATGCTTTTAATACATCTAGCACATATATTAAATCAAAGGAGGCGAGTAATGGTAGTCGTGGAAGGTACCTTGTACATGCCAAGGTAATTAACAAATCCGCCGCTAAAAGTATTATTGAAAGAGTAACACAAGCAGCAACTTGAAAACGGCCCGCATCCATCACGAGCGAGGCGGCGGGGTTTATGAGTGACGCGCACCCGGTTGTGAGTCCCGGCCACGCGGGCACGTGTGAGCGATGGCGATTCTCGCACGCGTTGTGCAGCTTCGGCAACGGGATGGAGCACGAATTTGCGCCGTCTGACGAGGGAGCGAGCACGTTGTCGAGCCGCCACCAAGCGGGGGACCAAGAGGAAGTCTCTTGCGAGTAGGGCCTCGTGGTGAGCCCGGGTGCTGCACTGAGTGCCTCGCGAGGAGAGAGCACCCCGATCCGCGGCCAAGCTTGCGACAGCGCGCACCGTGCGGCGCATCCCCTTGCTCACCTCACCCACTGTGCCGAAGAGTATATATGCCCGTGTGCTCCGACAGATTGTCGAGAATATCTCGAAGTGGGCCCTTGTGTCTCGGCTCCGTGTTGTGCCACGCCGCATCCCGCACTGCCAAGCCCGCGTTGGATGTCGCCCAACAAGATGTGCTCAAACCGATCCACAGCCGTGGCCCGGGGCGCCGCAGCGTATACTTGATACCGTACCGTCTTCAACTCCAGTAGCGTGGGTTTCAAGCTCCGGGAATCGTAGCTCCCGGTCACGGGAGAGCTCTACATCCGGAACAAGGTCTTTGAGTTCATCTATGGGTATGGTGTTGTTGAGAGGCACTGCATGTTGGAAGAAGTCATCCACCTCCGGGCGAACGGTGATGCCCATATCGTTAACACAGTGAACGATCGCGAAAGGCGTCAGTGATAGCATCGTGTTGTACGCGCCAATGAGCGTCTTCATGTACCGGGAGGCTCATGAGCGCGTCGCCGTAGAGGTCGACAGTGACGAGGTTGTGCTCCGTCGAGGGCAGAATGATTTGGCTCCCAACCAACGGCGGGCCATGCATGGGCTCGGCAGATAAAAGTTTCCGGCAGCGACATCCAGCAGCTCGTGCATAGTCATGACCGTCCGCGCAGTGGGGATTTCCACCATCCACATGCATGATGCCGCGTCGAGCTGGCCGAACAAGATCCGCTCCATGCGTATGACAAGGAGAGTGCACAGCTCGTTTTAAAGCCGAGAGTTGTTGACATGTTCAAGGAATGCCACCGAGCTCCGCCGTCTGGGATCCCGACACAGCCTCCGCCTCCCGCTACATTACGCGGGCTTCCGCATCGCTTAGGTGTCCAGCAATAGCCGCAAGAATGCGCCCCCACGTCTCGCGCACGGCCGCGGCGTAGTTGGCGGCCGAGCCACGAGGATCGTTGAGGGAGTGATCGTACTTGCGGGCGGAAGAAGTTGCGTTGAAGCTACCGCCTCGGCTAAGCACGGTTTCAAGATGGGGTCAACCATGCTAGGAGTGGAGATGTCGGTGTCGGAGTTCCTAGCAAGGAGGTACTGGGGGAGGATGTCGTTCATGCAGGCGGCATCACGGACGGTATCCATGTCGTTCATGCATGAACGGGGGGAGAATGTCGTTCATGAAGGCGGCATCACGGACGGTAGCCATGTGGCGGATGCCAACGCCCTTCGACCTAGTGGGGAGGTGAAGCCTGCCACGCGCCTTCGCCACTGCATCCTCGCTCAAAGTAGCCACCTCCGCTGCCGTGGGTCAGGATATATGTATCGTCTAGGCTGTGCAAGAGCTCCACCATAAGTCGGTAACCACCGGGTTGGTGTCGGTGCCGTACGTGGAGGGATTGCAAGAGAGCCCTAGCACCCGCTCGACCGCCGCAAGGACGGTGGCATCCCCCGCGTATGCGAAGGCCTCTACCTCGGACGGGAGGCAATTGCGGAGCCAATACCCCGCCACGAGCTGCATGCAATGCTTCAGTAGGGCCCATGCACGGTGATGATGCAGGGCATGGATGTATCGAAGGCTGGCCTTCCTCAAGCTGTCGTGAAAGGTAGGACAATTTCAAAGTTGAGTAGGTTTTTGCTAAAAAAAAGTAGCACATGATGTTGTACACGGATAAGAGCCGAGGTTGTCAGAGTGGAGATTCAGTGAAAGAGTGGAGGAAAAACGGGGGGGCATGGGCTGTGGTGGAACACAAAGAAAGTGGATTATGGCACGCTCATTTGTCGCTGTTGCTTTTATGTATGCTCGTGCTGCACATGCATGGGTGCGGCTTTTATGTTAGTTCACTCGCAGCGACGGGTGAACTAGTAACGGGTACCGCTCCAACAGCACATACAACTAGACATAGGCTAGGAAAGAAACCCTTAGAAACTAGTTTAGATCATTTCAAAGTTGAGTCTGGTTTTGACAGGTAAGAGCGAACGAAGAGAGCGGCGGATTGACGAAGCATGGGTAGCGCCACGTCACGTTAGTTGGAGGCGCCGGGAGGGCCAGCGCTGCGGAGTCTTGTTGAACTTAGAAGTGGCGAAGGGACGGGATGTGGCCAAAGAAGAACCACGCGCCAGGTGAAGGGAGAGCATGGGGGTCGTTGTAACCCATCGAGACAACGTCGGAGTTGCGCACCCACCCGCCATGGTGGCTGATATTGGACAGCGGGACACCGATGGAGCTTGCGACAGATCGAGGAAACGCCCTTCCGGAGATGTGTGAGCTCTAGGAGGTGCATGCGTAGAGGGGGGGGGGGGGGGGGGGGGAGGGGGGGAGAGGGGGGCACCAACGAGTCGAACGGCCGTAGAGACCCAGTCCGACATGGTAGTGGCAGTCCACGATTTGGAGAAGTGCTCGTCGGGGGTGACAGCCCTAAAGTGAGTCTCGGCCAAGGAAGTTGAAATTTGGATTACAACTGCTAGTCTGCTGCATCCACTGGCCCAGTTGTTTTTAGGACATGCTATCTCTGACCATGATAGGGAACACTAGGTGTAATTACAGCTCAAGCTAACGGCCTTCCTCCAGTGTGCCCAAGCCCGCCCTCCTCCTTCCAGCGGGCTGAAGCTAGGATAGCAGCGCCCCCTTGCTGTACCCAAGTCAGGCCTATCCCATTCAGAGCTCAGCAGGCAAGCTAAGGCAGCCAAAGCGTTCCGCATGCAGCTACCAAGGTGAGATAGGGGGAGGGGCCTGACCGGAGTAGCTATGTGGTGCTCAATATTTATCCACCGCTGAGCCGGCTAGTATGATTGGTGGGGGCTGCGAGGCCCTCCGACATGTAATTGGGTAGGTGTTGCATGTTGTGGTTGTGAGAATCAGCGGTGTGTGATGTATGTGGGGTGAGTTTCCGGGTGTGCGTTGGTGTATGAGCTGCACCGTTGGTGTATGAGCGGCACCAGGGGTGGATATTTATCCACCGCTGGTAAGTCGTCAATGCCGGCGTGAGGCAACCCGCGAGTGAAATCGCTCGGCTGCTCTGTCATTAGCAGCTATAGCGGTTGTATATCCTACTCATTTAGCTTTTACGAGTCGCGCCGTCGTCGTAAACTACCTTCATCACCAGCTCCCTTTCCGCCGGGTCTGCGTCCTCGTCCGCCCATCTCCAATTGACGACCTGGATGATACACACGGGTGGATGTTATTGGGCGGCGGTGGTCCTATGGCGGGTGTAACGGGGCGTCAGGGAGGGCACCGAGGGGGGGGGGGGGGGGGGGGGGTTCACCTGGCCGAGAAAGCTCCTCCGCGTCCCGAACGTCTTGGATATGACAGCGCCCACGTGAAGTTCGGCATTCGTCTCATGTGCGGGCATGCTTGGTACTAGGCCACCATCAGCAGACGACACCGAACGCCCTTCCCCTTCCCACTGCCGGGTGCGGGGCATATGCTGATTCGTTTCTTGGAGACGAGAGCGGCGGAAAGGGGAGCGGGGGCGATGGCGGCGGCGACGGTAACGATGCACCCGCCGGCTCGCCCCGCGTTTCGGTTTGACCCGGTCCGGACGAACCGAGGCGTGACGGCCGTACGGTGCAACAGCCACTGCATGGGCGCCATCACGTCGACCGGCTGCGACAGGCGCGGCAGTGGGATGAGGCGGCTCGGCGCACGCCCATCTGTGCGTGTCGTAGAATCGAGTCCACGTGAAACATGACCACACGCGCGGCACTTCATCGAGACCGTCCAATCCGTCCTTGCATTGTCCATGTTTCCTTGGCCAACCGCGACGCTTTCCCCCTGGGTTCGAGCACATAACGCCGAGGCGAGGAGCGGTCGCATACGCAGTGGCAGCCATCGACCAGCGCGGAGAAGCAACGGATCGCGCCGCCGGAACAGCCCACCCAGCCCCTGCGCCTACAGCTACAGCCTCAGCGGCAACTGCCAATCCAGGAGCGCAGGCGGACGACGAGGAAGAACTCGCACTCAACTACGAGGAGAACGACAGCGCCATGGAGGTGGACATCGCCCAGCGCGCGGCAGCAGAGACACGAGGTCTGGCTGACATATCCCTCGATTCTCCCCAACGCTCAACAGTGCACCGCACATTCCGGGAGGGTACACCCAATGGCACCACATAACGACTAGCAGAACTTCACCACCTCACCACCGCAACCACAGAGCTGCTTGCACAGTCCTCTCCTGCCAACCAACCCGCAATGGCCGCCAAACAGACCAGCCTCACAGCGGAGTCACACCAGCTACGCAACCCACAACGCCTCTCCATCGAGCTGGAACGTCACCCCAGCCAGCCCACCCCAGCATGCAAGGCCAAGACAGCCACAACAGCCAAACATAAGAAGAAGCAGCCCAAGGGCCGTAGCCGCTCAGATGGCGCCACCCGCAACCGCAGCAGGAGCAAGCCACGCCTCTCTAGCACCCACGGCTCAGACAGCGAGTGGAAAACGGACGATGATGCAGCCCACCCGTCTAGCAGCTCGCACTAGTAAGCTGCTGAGCGAGCCACTGCAGCAACAACCAAGCCAGTTGACTCAAGACCACCGCCCACCACTGTGCGGTGGTCTTGAGTCCGCCGCACGGTTGTGGAAGGCACCCTCTTTGACGACAGCCGCAGCGAGAACGACGGCAAAGGAGACGCGGGCGCGAGGTATGACTTCGGTACCGGGAACAATATCGCTCGAGGGTAGTACGACGACGGGAAGAGGTGGGCTGTATCGTGTTGACTCCCCTCCCCCATGTGTGGTGCCTACTAGTCCGTTGCTAACACATGCTCCTAGACCCCCTTCGCAACATGCGCCGTCAATTGTACATTGGTGCCGAGGCCACCCTGACGGAGGCCGCACTCAATCTGTGCGAGTGGAACCTGGATCACAACATCAAGACGGCGGCGTTTGAGAGATTGTCGAAGATGTTGGAGAAACACATGCTGCCGAAGGACGGGTCAGAGCTTACCGGGACGTGGTATCAGGTGGAGCAGTGCATGAACGTCCCGGACATGAAGAAGTTTATCGTTCATTGTTGCCCTTGCGACGAGCATCGGTAGTACGGCCACTTCCAGGATGATGACTGGAGTTACGACGACCACTCCCCTCGCTGCAATATTGCACGTTGGACACCCGAGTTACTGCGCCACCCGCGCGCCCCGCCACGCCTCAACCGCGCATTTTTAACTACGACTTCAACGTCTGTGAGGTGATGCTGCAACCCCTTCCGTTTGCCCCCACTCGACAGCATTGCCAGCACAAAAGCGTAATTGAGTTTGTGCTGATGTTGCACGAAACATGATGCGGTGGTGAAGCAATTCTTTTGGGATGAGGAATGGGCTCTGCGCATAGGCGCATGCAATGACCAATCCATCAATGGGTTTTGGAACTCTGAAGCCTAATACAAGGCCTTGGATGCCGGGGTGTGATTCAACGGCGGGCAGTTGTCCCACAAGGACAACGGGGTGTGTGATTTATGTGGAGATGGGGTGGAGCTGCAATACAACAATGCATATTCTTGCTGGATATATGGCATTAAGTTTATACTCCAATGTTGTTATATGCTGCGAGATATATGAGTATAACTATAGTTGGGTATTTTGACATGTTGTGTGGTGTGGCCTATTACTGCATGTGTCAAGACATGCCATCATCGAATCGGGGGGAGAAGCGCAACAATAAGAAGGTGTTGATTATCATCCCAAGGCCCTTTGCACCAAAGCACATTGCAAGCATATGTGTGGAGGAGACACTCAAGGCAATTGCCAAAACAGAGCGCGGAGGGCGCACCTATACTGCTCATCAGGATGTGCATGAGGTGACTGACCGCGATGGCATGAAGTCAAGAGCGCGCCGTGACTTGCAGCATCACGTGTGCACCAACCGCCAGCCTGAAGTGGGTATGATGGCATGCGATTGGCTGTTGCTGGCATATAACACTAACATGCACAATGTGGGATGATGGACAACATTGGCGCCTTCTTTGTTGACATGCGTGGGCGCTTTAGGGTTATGAAGCGTGGTGGAGTTACATCATGGCATGGCTGCTCCTACAGTCTGCTACAAAGTAGATAGGGTAGGTACAAGAACAATGTATGACGGTAAATGCGTGATGTGTCCGCATGCAGATAGCGTATATTACTGCTATGGAGGATGTTGATCATACATGGGCGGCTTCTTGTGCATGCAAGTACTACATCGAGGTCTCCCGTCCAGAAGCCCCTTACTGTGACGGCTATACCGACGGCGTGCACATGGTGGTGATGGACCCATCGCAGGGATGGACAGACTGCCGACGATGACTATGAACCCAGCAACCATGGGATGCCACCTGCAGCTGTTCATGGCAGAATTTCGGTTCCTGGCGGTGAACCCCGGCGCATGGCGCATCGTGCAGACGATAGCCGGCACTACATGCCTGTCTCCATTCGTGCGATGGTTGTCGTACTTAGCATATGTGACTTTTGGCCGCTGTCGATAGCACATGCACTACTGCTGGGGGTAGTCAAGGACTATTGAGCATGTCGGCACTCTGAAGGTTAGTGACCTTTTACGTCGCTGTTGTTGCTTGCCCGTGGTTCCCGCTGCACGGGGTGTTGCTGAAACGCGTGTGCCCTCACATGAAGTGCCCAAGATGAAGAAGATGGACATGCGGACGGCGCTTGTCGCCCTGACAAGTGACTTTGGCAGGCTAGTCCGGCCGATGCTGCCGTCAATCGGCACTAGCGGTGTGGTGTGTGCCAATCGGACATGCGAGGACTTCTTGCACTTCGCGGAGACTCTGGCAGTGCTAGTCCTTGAGCTAGGCCCCCTCACTGCTATATTGCTAGGAGTAACACAGCCCAACTCCGTTGTAGGGGTGTGCTGTCAATCTCAACGCATAATGTTCCGGGCATATACGCAACTTTCTACTACCGCCATGGGTATAGTGGCCTTCGGTAGGCGTAGGTATAGATGGGTGGGCAGGCGCAACGACCACTCATATAAACGGGTTGTGGTTGACGGGGGCCCATTCAACCCGTTTATCTAGTCTGGGCTCAAAAATACGGGGGGAGATGGGGCACCGCGCACCGACCACCTCATGGGCCGCTCATGGGCTCTACCGCACCCCTAGGAGCTAGGCCATGGGACGGTACATGTGCGGCGGGCTAAATAGTAAACTTCGGGTGGCAGGGGATGCCTATGCGGGAGGATGTCGAGAGCGCGGGAAATCCGGATCGGTCGGCCCCATCGGGTCGGCATCGACCGAGATTGACCGCAACCTTGCCGCCAGCGGGCGTCAGCCCTGCGTATGTGCCTCTACTAGCGCCTATACGATGGACTAGTAGAGAGCTACCTCAGGCGCTCCCGCGGGAGGGGTTGAGGCCGGGAGTGTATTTCCGAAAACATGCTGAGTTCGAAGGTCGGACGGTTTCTTGTATCGGGGGCACATGGGGCACCGTCGTCCTTGGAACCCCCGACCTCTAGCTCAATATTTGTATAGCATATCTATGAGATAGGCCGTGGACCTATCCTACTTCCATGGCAGGTGGTGCCCGTTCGCCTCGGGCATGAGGCCGTGAGCATGCCCCCCCCCCCCCCCCCCCCCCGCTCGTGCATTTGCGACCGACATGAGGCCTTGTTCGCGCACTGCTACACAGCACACGGGCGAAATATACCGGGAAATAAGCGATAAACACGATACAGTATTCTAGAGTACTAAATAACGTCGTGTCATAGCGTACAACGTTTCAGCGTACGCATGCGCGCGTACGGGGACTTGCTTACTTGGCATACCGGCGAATACTCGTCGCCTGTCATACGGGTATCACTTTTAGTACTGGCAGTACTGCGTTGTATGTGTATGCCTGATGCCCAAGCGAGCAGTCACCCATGGCGCAACGACCAACTGTCTGTCGCTCAGCTCTCACACCTAGAACCACCGACACACCTAGGGCCCGTACCAACGGCTAACTGCCGCCAACCACGGCGCCCGTGCAGACCAATAGCGCGTGGGAAGGCCTAGGGGCTTAGTCGGCTCGCGCGCCCGTGGGATGCTTTAGCATCCTGTCGGCGCGCTGCCCGCCCACTCTTTGGCTTTCCAAACGTCTCATCCCCACCCATCTTGTAACCACGCTACTACACCACAAACACCTCGGCTCTGTGCACATCACACCTGCACGTGCCTCGTCTATTGCTGTCCTTCAAGGGCAGTACAACATGCTGTCGAGCTGCGAGAGATATCGCGCAGCAAGCAACGGTGGTGAGTCGCGGTTACGCCTGTGTTGTTTGCGTCGTGACGCCCGTCTTGCTTTTACCTCATGTGAACCCGTCGTACCGACTGCCCGGACTTGTCGACCGACCGACCGACCGATTAGCGTACCGAACGTGCCTGCTCAGCACTGGCTTGCCTGTTGCCATATGCGAGCAGTCGATACTGCGCGTCGTCGTCGTCGAGTCGTGTCGTGATACCGTACGCGTACGCATATGCGCGGGTGCGGGCACTCGTAGTCCATTCGCGAGAGGCATGTCGTGCGGCACAGGGTGAGGAGTGCTTGACGTATTTCGCGTCGATCGACCACACACACACACACCTCTGTCACGCCGAGTAACCAAGCAACTCGCACGCGTGCGTAGTGCCGGCCAATAGGGCCGACGGCACTGTGAGACGTACTTCTACTGGAGTCATAGGAACAGAGGCCAAGAGTCAGCAAGTCTTAGACAGAGACTTAGAGGCCAGGACACGTACATAAGACCACATGCCTAAGAGTCTGTTAGGCGATCGTTTGGAAAGCCAAAGAGTGGCTGTTCCTAAGTGGTCTTAGTCCTGAACGCCCACATCCCAATACCCCCACTTTGACGCTGATCTCGAGGTTGTTCAGGGGACGCCCTCACCTCCTGCAGTCAGCCACGTCTTCACAAGTGGAGGGAGCAAGTCATCACAGTGCAACGTTCATCAGCGCCGATCTTCTGCGATATTGTTGGCAAGGCACTGTGCAAGGCGCGCGTAGGAGGCATCGCCTACACCTACAACGCGTGCAACGAGCTGAGAGGAGCCGCGTGTGGTGGTTACCTCAGCCTGGAGCGCGTTCGTCGGCAACCGCTTCATCAACCTGTTCAGTCCAGACTTCTGCGCGCCAATTGGGGGGGGGGGGGGGGGGGGGGGGGGAGCGGTCACTGAGCAAGGCGCATGTCAGAGGGAGAGAGCCCGCGCCAACTCAGACGACGCTTCACTAGGAGTACCGGAGCACCTGTGGCAGCACCCTTATCGGAGCCGGAGCGCGTCTTGCGTCAAGCGCTCCGTGACGCCATGGCGCAGCGCGGTGGAGACCCCAGCGCCGTGGGATCTGGAACACCATCAAGACGACGACCACCTGGAAGTCAGCACTACACGCCCAACCAGATCATGGGCGACCTGAGTGCAACGGAGGAGCGCATCTACGAGGAGCGAGAAGACGCGCGGACGATCGCCGGTGGTCTACGCAAGGAGACAACACCACGCCATGAGCGCTTCGACGGCGCTACCTCAATATGGACGGAGTGGTACAGTTCATTCAACACCAACGTGTTGGTGCCATACGCGCTTACCAAGGCGCCACCAAGATCAGTCCCGAGGGCTGACGGAGCTGGTTCATCGGAGGGCGAGAGCACCGGACCGGAGTGGGTGTTCAGCCTAGCAGACTCCATTCAGCTTCTTCAAGAGTACGTCGAGATCAACGCCGTCACCATGCCCATCATCGATCAATGGTAGAAGGACACTCTACGCTATCAACAACGAACTCTCCGCTTCGACCCTGCATCCGGACGCATTAGAGTGCCATCGCGCGAGGATGCGGACGCCTTTCACGAGTTCCGTTATCGACGCTACGTGGAGCTCTTTGAGACCAAATTCAACGAGGCGCCGAAGATGCGCACTAGGTACGACGCCTACACCCGTGAGGGCTTTCGCGAGACCCCTGCCAGCTTGGCGATGACTCTTCGCGAGCTCAAGGCGCATCTACCGGATCTCACGTGGGACAAGGTCAACCAGAAAGCGTTTGACGTCATGACCTCTGTGTGGCGCTCTATTCCGGCGCTCAAGCAGTCCCTCGATGTTGGCTTCCATCAGCTCAAGGACATCGCTGTTCTACGTCACCCTCATGAGGACCGCTTGGACGAGCTAGCTGCGGAGGTGGAGCGCTATGAGGACATCGTGAGGAAGGATGAGATTCGAATGGCGGAGGCCTTGACGGCTGCCCAACACTTCGCGGAACTGACTGGAGCATCGGCGCCGGCAGCTGGTGGAGGACGGCAGCACGGCACCAGCACTCAAGAACCGGTCATCACATGGACCATGGTCAACGGACGTCGTGTGCGAGCGCAGCTTGTCGTCGTGAAGGACACTCACCATATCCGCCCGTTGTGCGAGGCATGCACAAAGGCGCGTGGACGTGACATCTTTCACGGAGCCAACTACCGAGAGTGTGCCAACAAGTTCGGCTCAACCATGTATGTCAACGACGCCGCTGGTGGCCGTGGCGGCCGTGGAGGCGGCCGAGGCGCAGGTCGAGGTGGCCGTGGTGGTCATGGCGGTGGACGCGGCGATGGAGGCGCACCCGGAGGCGGACGAGGACCGTGCTGGAACGTTGGGTGCGACGGCGCTCACAACTTTACTGAGTGCGACAAGCCAATCACTGACCCTACGCTCATCGCACGACTGAAGCGCAACCAGCGGGAGCGAGAGCGTCGCCTTGCCTATGGACAGCAACGCGGATGGACTATGGACGTGGAGACCGGACTGTCCAAGCTCGAGATGGACTTGGCGAGGAAAGCCGGACACATGCTCACTGGGCAACACGACGCCCATGCTGACGGAGCAGCGACATCATCAACAATGGCAGACCTGGAGGCCATGTTCTCTCGCATCCTCGAGAAGTCTTAAGCTGCCCATGGTGCTACGGGTGCCATGCGCTTGGCCGTGGAGGTGCCGGACCCCTTTCTGGATTGCGTTGACACCGACGATCACGGCACTTTGCTACATGGAGCGTCGTGTGTGGAGCTGCCAGTGCGTGAGCTGCGTGAAGTTTTCTTTGGAGCTCCAGGTCGTGCGCAACCTGTGGGGGCTGACCGGACGCCGGAGTCGACTGTACCAAGACCGCGTGGACGCCCGGCAGTGCTGCCCCCTGGATCAGCGCGGAACCCTGAACTTCGCATGCGCCAGCCCGGATGGGACGCCTAACGCGAGCAACTCACCAAGCAGCGGCCCCAAGGTTTTGAGCCGGCAGTCGAGCAGGAGGCTCCTGCGTCCTACGAAGGCCGCCGTGGAGGAGGAGCGATCACCTCGGACATGTTGGACATCCGCAATCAGCAGCTCCTGCAGCACCTGCGCACAACGCTACAGCACGCCAAGTTCCTTGGTCTACCCGTTGCTGTAGTATCGGACATGACACCCGAGCATGCTGCAAGATGGTTGGAGGCACGCAACACCGCACTGCGTGGAGGACTTGACACTCGTGACCACATGGCCGTGGCATGGGAGACGGTGCTTCAGCAGGCCGTCCGACGCTTCGAGGCGACAGCGCGGCTCACCTGGGTTGACTACACGCACCTCGACTTTGCAGTGCGGCGCCGACAGTTTACCATCACCATCCCATTTCTCTTTTTTTCCTGCGACAGTCGATATTCATATTTCGCTATATCTCCGATTAGGCACCCGCTGGGTGCGCCGTGTTAAGGAGGTTGTTGCACTACTCCGCAACTGTAAAATGTATCACCGGTACAAGATAGGGGAAGGGACATCATTCATGGCTACCTCTGTCGTACACCATGACACAAGGACGGAAACTAGCGCAACTTCGGGATAAAGGCACCCCATCCCCCACGCGCGACTCTAAACATATTTAATGCCATATTGCTAAGTTCCGGTAAACACACACACATGCATGTTGTGCATGAGAAGCCCGAGACACGGAGGCATGTGGTGTTCAAACACACGACATGGGACGAGCAGCTAGCGGGTGCCCACTCATGAATGCGGCAAGCAGGCCATACTGCGAGACAAGCGTGCCAAGGTGGGGCAGTATGACTACAACCACGTGTATGTTGGGGAAGTGCAATACTTCCTAGAGCGATTGACTCACACAGCCCTTCGGTGCCGGAGCTCACCCTCGTTGTGTGCCGACTGCACTACGCATCTGAGCGCATGGTGATACCTTGCTTGAACCCCGGTGCCATAGTAACGCACGGGGGTGATGGTCGGGGTGCACATGATACAATTACGCACCCGAGTATTTCCCACTAGCCGCGCCGATTGGCCCGGAATCATGCCATGCCGGAGCGATTCCTCGAACATTGCCATGATGCATGTAGCCGAACTGAGTCTGAGACAATTATCGAACGCTACATAAGTTGGTGGAGTGTCCGCGGTGGGTATCACCGTCATCTAACTTTATGTTGCTAGTTCCGGAGTTAAGGGATGTTATTGGCAGTCATGTTGCGTCAACACCCAAGGACTCAACTGCCTTTATTATGGGCTGAGTCCCCCTTCTCTTCAAAGCGCCCTCCCGGATGTTATTGGGAGTATGGGAGATTTTATTTCTAGTTGTGGCGCCGGGCCCGCCTTCTCATTGCCATTTTTTGTTGCAAATGCATCGCACTCCCGAAACGCTTTGCTCCACCTTGGGATGGGTAGCTTGCCTCAATTATAACTCGCATCACTCGAATGGGCCAACGACCAAACAACGGTGAATGGGCCAATTACGAACGACCAACCTTTCGTGTTCACCGTTTTGTTTTGACGGTGATTCATTGTTGGAGATTCCGTCGCCGGCCTCCACTTAGTCTTGCGGTATAATGCTTCGTCGGCAAATTGCTTGATGACGGCAAATTGCTTGATCACGCAGCGTCGGCTACCCAGGGCTTTTCCGTAACCGAATCGCTGACGAAATGAAAAGACCGTCGAAGAGACGGCGCAAGGCTTTCACTCTTGCGAATTCTGTACAGGGCTAGAAAACAGTGGGCACCCGTACGCGTGGCTCCCGCTACTGGGGTACTGATACCAATACATTTGGGACTGCCTGTACTCGCTATACCTCATATCATGTACTTCTACAAGCGTCAAAAGTAATGAACGGGTGGGTCTAGATCCGTGCGCATGCTTGCTGCACGCCACTATGTCGCCAAACCACTTGCTGCCATGTGGCCATACATCCTCTTCTTCCCTCGAGCTAGCCGCCCGTAGTAGTTGCACAGTGAATGTGATGGCGTAGGTACCGCCATCATATATACATACGCATTTTACATCTGGTATTAGTGAAATGCTGCATCTTGCTAGACTTAAATGCGTTATATCGCATGTACGCGGTGTCCATCTAGGGTTATCTATGGTATTTCTATGCCCTACTCTAAAAAATGCGTGGTGATGTTGCGGCTATCTTGCGTCGAGGCCATGGCCGCGCTTGGCGTATGCGCTTCCAAAATAAGCGATACCCGCCCGCTAGTGCCCGCCGAAAAAACGGAAACTGCTGGCTAGCAATAACATGCGCAAAAATCGCAATGTAAGCGTGAAGTGCATAAGGTCATAGTGTGCATGTAAACTGTGCGCGGTACCCAGTCGCACCCGCTTAGGCGGAAGTTTTTTGCGTAAACATAAGCTCCTACACCATAGGAATCACACGGAAGTGCCCGAATGGCCCAGCTATAAGACACCGGTCGCGGTTCGCCGGAAGTTATAATTCGTCGGTCAAGCCGTTTCGCACCTATAGAATGGTTGGAGGAACGTTGTAGGAGCTCGTTCCTCCAGCCAAACCCCCCTTTTGTTGTAGGAGCTTCATTAATCCAAAGAAGCGGCCACCCCGGGCAGAGAAGCTCTAGCGGGCGCCGATCCTCGGCGATCGCAGCAAGCCACCCCTACCCCCCACCGTCCCCACGGCCCCCTATGCCTTTGTTGTTCGAACTGCGTGCTTGCCGAACAAGTCACGCCCGCGCGACGACGTGCCCGCACGTACTCGCCCGTTCACAGTCTAACCGAGCGTACGTGCGCCGGGATGTTCAGTAAACGACCCGCGACAAAGACCCGAGCAGGCGCTCGCTCCCGCACCCCGGCGCCATAATCGCCGTCCCTATCGACCGTGTTCCTTCCCGTACACTCGCCCCATCTGCCACCGGGTCATGGGTCCAGAGCATCGGAGAGGCGGCGGGAGAGGCGTCGGAAATCCCGTTTATATTGCGCGCGACGCGCGCCGGTTTATTCTTTTGCGAATAATGATAACTTCTGGGTTGCGGCGGGTACTGTACCGTCAAGGCATGCCCGACTTGCGCTTCCGCATGCCGTAATTTCTCCAACGGGCGCGCCCCGCCCGCGTGTTTCTTTTGCGGAAGATAACTTATGCCTAAGTCCGCGCATCGTGATTTGCGCGGCGGGCCCGCCTCGCGCTGCTAGGAAATCTGCCCACATCGGGAATCGAACATGGGCATGTGCGTGCGCGCGAACGGGGAGCGCCGCTTAAACGCTCATCAGGCCGCAACCCGACAGTAATGATAGTGCTTTGTTTTGTAACATAAGGATTACACCAGCTACCGAGCGTCCAGCTACTGTACCGCGTGCTGGCTGGGACTTTTAAGTTCTTGAGCTACTGTTATTAGAAACCCGTTATTCACTACTTATAAGTTTTAACTTATGTAGAACAACAATAGCGATCGGGGAAGCGCGCGCGCGTTGATGTGCGTCAAATGTGCTTCCGTCCGTGTGATGCTGTGAGGGAAGATGCGCTGGTGGTGGCTATTCCGTTATGGTGAGGATGGAATATGATCTCTTTACAAGCCGACACGCGCCGTGCCTGATATATCAGGCGACGCGAGGTGGCTGACAGGGCGCGGGCGCAGCCCGTCATCACGGGCGCGCGCTACGCGCACATGCTAGTGTGCTATGATGATTAGGGCTAGTGAGGGTATAGGATATATCCTCACATTCCACCCCGCTCTGATGAATCTGAGTCATCGGATTCACTGCGGAAACCTTTGCGGGTGGCTCGCCTTCGCCGCAATGTATGCTGGCGAGATCGAGATATGTTTGAAACGTTTTGACAGCATATAATGCTGCATCAGCGGTGAATACCGCATCGTTTCATAGGGCATCCAGTCATCTCCAGTTGCTGGAAAGTTATGGAACCTTACTTTAAATAGCAAGGCTTTGTCCTTTGCATATAGTCTGGGGTATGGTGCCAGTTTGCAGTCAATTATGTCTGCGATGATTGGATCATCAATTCTGCGTGCCTGTCTGCCAATCAAGGCATCAGGTATATCAGTTTGTGCAGATGCAGTGTCCCAGGGTCTCAACTTGGAGACATGAAATACTGGGTGGCACTCAAGCTCAGGTGGTAATTGTATTTTGTAGGCCTGAGGGTTCACCTGTTCGATGACCTCATAAGGCCCCACATATCGTTGTTTGAGCTTAGGACATTTTTGTCCTCTTATGATCATATCGTCAGTTTTTATCATGATTTTGTCACCGATTTGAAATGTGATCGGCTGCCTATTGTTTTTATCATGGTAATGCCTTTGATATTCTTTGGCAACTATAATGTTTTCATGCACCAGATTGTGTATATCCTGTATTTTCGACAGAATGTCTATGGTTGTCTCTCTCACTCCAGTTTTGGGGTTTACAATATCAATTGGCAGCCGAGGATGGAAGCCATATATTGCCTGGAATGGAGTAAACTTTGTTGTTGACGATTCTGTGTTATTGTAATTGAACTCAGCAAGTGACAGGTAGTTCACCCAGTCCTGCTGGTTATTGTAGCAGAAAGCTCGCAGCAACTGCTCTATTATTTTGTTCAATATTTCAGTCTGTCCATCAGTCTGCGGATGATATGCAGTGCTGAGGTTTAATGTTGTACCAAGCTGTTTAAACAGTTCTTGGAAATATGATGATGTATATTTTGCGTCCCGGTCTCCTACCATGCAGGTACTGAGACCGTGGAGTTTGTATATATTTTTGATATACAGTTGTGCCAATTCAGGAGCCGAGATGGCTTTTTGGCATGGTATAAAGTGTGCCTGCTTTGTGAACAAGTCCACAAAAGTGGCAATACAGTCATAACCATCCACTGATGGTAGGTTTGTGATAAAGTCAAGACTGAAATATTCCCATGGTATGGTTGGTGTTGGCAGTGGCTGTAAAGCCGCTGCAGGAGCCTGTGTATGCTGCTTTGTGAGCTTACAGACTTTACAGTTTCGGATATATGTTTTTATGTTTTGGTGCATGTGCGGCCAGCAAAAATTTCTTTTGATCAATTTCTCAGTTCTGAGAATACCATTATGGCCAGCCGTCTTAATATCATGATGTTCTTTGATGATGCTCTGTTTGAGCTCATCATTTGCAGGAATATATATTTTATCAGCTACCATATACAGTTCAGTATGGTGATCATATCGTACTCCAGGGGGTAGGTTGTCCCTGTTCAGTTTTGGATCCTGCATATATTTTAATTTGATGTTGTTGAGGAACTGTTTGTCCAACTGTATCGAAACAGTGGTAAGGTTGAGCCATTCAGTGATGTGCTCCAGGTCCTCCTCAAAGGTTTGCATATAGTATGCATCCAATGATGCCTTCAGATCTTTTAGATCTGGCCTCCTGCTCAGCGCATCTGCCATATTTTGAGATCCTTTCCTATAGACAATATCCATGTTGTCCATATATGGTGATATAATTTGAGACCAGCCAGCATGTTTTCTGCTGAGCTTCTCCTGTGTTGGCAGATGCCGGAGGGTGGTATGGTCAGTTACTACGGTGAAATGTTTACACCCTTCCAAATAATGTCGCCAATGTTGGAGAGCAATTACTACTCCCAGGAATTCAGTATCATAGGTAGAATAGCGCAGTTGCGCACCCCTCAAGACCTTTGCCAAGTACGCTACAGGACGCAGCTGTCCGGCATTGGGGTCTTTTTGCATGAGCACTGCTCCCACAGCATATTTGCTGGCATCAGTTGTAACCACGAACTCTGCGTTCGGGCCAGTGATGGGGTTCATTAACACCGGGGCATGTGTCATTTTATATTTTAGGCGATCAAAAGCATGTTGGTGGGTGTCAGTCCAGGCCGGAAATATGTTATTCTTTGTCAGATCAAACAGGGGCTTTGCTATTGCTGCAAAGTCCTCAATAAATGATCGATAATATCCCACAAAGCCCAAGAAGGCTCTGACATCTGTGACAGATTTTGGTACCGGCCATTCTGTGACTGCTTTTATCTTTTCAGGGTCAGGGAATTTACCCTTTTCCGTTATACGGTGACCCAGGTATATTATCTGCTTTTTGCCCCATTGTGATTTCCGGGGATTCAGGTACAAATGGTGTTTGCGTAATCTCGCAAGTACCTGATCAATATGGTCAATATGTTGCTCCGGAGTGTCGCTGAATATGATTATATCGTCAAGATAACAGATCACAAAATCATCAAGGATGTTTGTGTCTTGATGTGTATCATCAGCAGTGCCATTGAACACCGCGTTAATATATGATTGGAATCCGCCCGGTGCTGTTTTCAGCCCAAATGGCAAGACTCTCATTTCAAATTGACCCAACTGTGTGATGAAGGATGTCTTATAGACATCTTCTTCTTTCACGCGGATCTGGTGATACGCTTTGGACAAGTCTAAGCATGTCCAGCACTTGCCCGTGGCAATACAGTCCAGTATAGTATCAATTCTGGGCAAGGGATATTGCGTGCCCAATGTTATTTTGTTCAGCGATCTATAGTCAATGCACATCCGGAGAGTGCCGTCAGATTTTCTGGCAAAGAGTACTGGAGCCGCAAATGGCGAGTAACTGGGTCGGATCCAGTTTTTCTCCAGGTACTGTGTTAGCTGCTTCTTCAGCTCAGTTAGCTCCGCAGGAGACATTTTATAAATGTGCCCTTTTGGCGGGTTAGCATCAGGTATAGTTGGTATACTATGATCAAATTTACCTCTGCTCGGTGGCAGGTCAGTCAACGTATCTTTGTCATGGCCATTTTGTTTGATTATATTCAATATTTTTTTATCATATTGTTGGCCAAAATCAGTGTGTACCTGCAGATCATCTGCTGTTTTTTGCGATGTCTGGGTAGCAATAAAGTCCTCTTTCAGAGTGGCTATAAAGAATGATGCTGCCTCTGCACTTTTGATTGGTTCTGCAGAGATGTGTAGCAGCTTAGCCATTTGGTTTGCTGACAGTATGCTTACTACTGCTGGTCTGGGTTGGACCTCACAGGCAAACAGTGTTGCATCTGTCTGTCTCTCGTGTATAGTGCCATCATCCCAGTGGATATCTGGGTTATTTTTTCTCAACCATGGAATGCCTAAGATGACATCCCAGTTATTGTTGCTGGGGAGGCAGATGAAATTAGCCTCCGTGGTATAACCAACCTCAAAATGAAGCGTTAAGGTAACATAATGTCGAGAGATCTTATATGTTATGCCATCTGCCAATTTTATTTTGATTGCTTGATCCAGCAATTTGACTGGCAGATCATATTTTTGTACAATATCCCAGGAGATGAATTCTCGTTGGGCAGCACTGTCAATCAGTATATCAACATGATCAGACAGAATACCATCATCGGCTTTAATTTTAGCCTTTGCCTTCAACAGATCTGTTTCAACAGTCTGAGAGGTGAAGTTTGCTGTGGAGATTTGATATTGTGTTTTCTTATTGCGTGCTTTATCTTGCACTCTGTCTTCCACAGTATGATCAGCCAAATATACATCGACTGAAAACGGAGTCGGACCCATTGGTATCCGCTCTTCAATGTTTTTGGGATCAGGGATGTCATATAAGTATGCACCCTTTGGATAATGGTGAATTTTACGATATGTGTTCAGGATGTGCTGAACATTTTTATTGTTTTTCCATTTGGGAACTGCAATTACTGCAGAGATATTATATGGGTTCTGCCTGCGCTTTCTTTCGAAGCTGGCAACGAAATCAGAGATTTTCTCAAATGGCGGATTGAGCCATACATGGTAGTTAGTAATGTCAGCATCAAAGAAAGAGTTAGTTGGGGAACAGTAACTATCTAGTACTTTTGTGGTTTCAGCAGTTGCCGCCCCATCAAGGGTGAACGGCCCCCATATCATGTTCAATTCCTCCCAAGCATTCTGATTGAATGATGGGTAGGTGTCATGCTGGGGTATTTTGACTGCCGCTATAGTGGCTGTTGCATCATTATGATCAGATTTAGGACTCAAGGCCCTGGTCATACTGTCATTATAATCAGACATGATCTGCTCAACTTGAGTCTGCATATCTCGAAACTCAAGGGAGTCTGTTTGCGCAGCATTATCCACCGTGGTAGGTGGCTTCTGCTGATATAGTAATTGCTCAACTGGTTCCAGTTGCGGCGCTTGCGATGAGCTGCCTTTTTGACCAGTGGCAAGGTGATGTTTATTGTGTTTGCGTCTTCTGCGCTTTTGTGTCTCCAGTACATGATGCACAACAGGTTGATCCTGAGTGTCATCGACCCTACGCTTCCTACGCAGTGGTCCCACATCCTCTGTAAGGGCTTGAATCGGTGTTTTGCCCATTGTTAATTACTTAAACAGCTATTACAGCGATATAGTCAGAGAGATGTGTTCGTCGGCCGACTTTGATGAACTCTGATTGTTGGTGAACCTGCCGCAAGCGACAGGAGCAGGCTCACGTTCAGGATCACTCCAGAGCGTCCCCTGGCACAGATCAACTGAACGGCCACAATCCACATCACCGCGAATCAAAGCTGTTGTCAATTCAGTGCATTACTACGGTGAGCTTATGCACTCTATGGCAACATTTAATCACACAGTGGGAGACATGCATTGGCACGATACATAGCAAAGGTTATTACATGTTCTATGCAGTGGGTTGCTAGATGCCAACGTCTTCTATTAGGCTGCAGATTTGTTTGCAGGTTGCTGGGTCCACGCCTCAGCATACATGCTCTTTTTTTGGAGCGCAGCGGACAAGATGATCTCCACCGTTCCGTGGGATCTGGTGCTATATTATGACCTAGGGGTGTTCTCCACCACGACCACTCCGGCCGCGGCCAGCGGTTCTACCGCCGCCTCTGCCAGAGCGGCCTCCACGGTCGCTTTGGCGACCTCGCCCACCACCACGGCCACCACCACCACCGTCACGCTTTGGTAGCATGTCTGGTGTTATCTTGGTGTTCAGCAAATCTGCTGAATTTGGCCGCAAACCAAGATGCATGCTCAGGCTATTATAGGCCTCAAGGCATGCTTGTGTCCAGTCCTGGTTAGGGTGCGACCGATTCCAGGCTGTTTGGCGCTGAAGCATTTGATCATTGTAATATTTTTTTGATGGTTGAGCAGGATCTCCTGCCTCTTGTTGCCTCCATTTGCAGGCCAAAAAGTTATGACCAGACCCATTGCAATATGAGCAGACTGGTCTACCATCAGGGTGAATCCAAAGATAACTTGGGTTGTATGGTAACTGCTGGGGGTACGCCTGCCTTGGAGCGCGCCCCCTGCCTGCAGTCCGGCCGCCACGGCCACGTCCTGCAGTATATGATTGCCTTGGAGGTCTGGTGCCTCGGCCAGCTCCCCGGCCAGGTAGCCCTGTCATTGCAGGTGACTCCTGACGGAAAGAGCGTAATGTGTTAGCATATTGTGCGTGGATTTGACCTCGTTTGAGTATCCTCCACGAATCCATGATTTCCATGATCTCTTGTATGATTTTTATGGTCAGGGGCCGGTTGCCTATTGTTTGGATTTCGATCTGTCGCTCAAATTCGACTTTTAGTTCATCATGTTTTCGGAATTTTCCGACAAGATAGTGTTTAACATACTTTGGTGTGCTGGGATGGGTATCACTGTACCCAATCAACTGCAGCACCCAACGAAAGAATGTGGCCAAATCATCACAGTACTTGTATGTTATAGTATGCAGGCAGTATTCCATTATGCCTGAGACATCTTGAGGATTGTAGCTACAACTTTTGCTTTGAATGTAGCAGATTATGTTCTTTGCCAATTGGTGAAAGTCACCAAAGGCAGTACCATGTGCTCCACGCTTCTGGGCAAACATGGTTTCTATCGTTGTATAGTATTTTGACTGCTTGTTAATGGAATCAAGCACATATCGCTCTGACATATAGTCATAGGCATGTGCCGTTACGGTGGGTCCTACTCTGTCTAGAAAGTGCAAGATTTCAGTCAAGAACAGGGGACCAGTATGATTAGCATGCAACCTCTCCTGCCCCACCAGCGGGGTCAGTTTCAGGTGCAGATATGGTTGCTGTATTGTTGCGGTGGCCTGTGTTGGAGTCAGGTCAGGCCAGCCACTCACCGTAGGTGGGGCTTGAAGCCTGGGTGACTTGCTCGTTGGCTCTCCAGTTGGAGGATATGTTGGTCGCTTAGCCGCTCTACCATGATATTGTTCTGTAGGTAGATTATGGTGATGCACCTGAGTGGACTCCAACGGCGCTTTGCCCTTGTCTCCCAGGTTCTCATCATGTTGGGGTAATGCCGCCTGGACTATCATTCCTGCGGATGATAGAATACGATGGCAATCCCATGGGTTGGGTAGGGTACTTTTTACTGGGATATGTTGCTGCAGGGAATATGTCAACGGCAGTTTTGAAGCCTTCCTGCATCTCCATATTGTACCTCAGCTTCCACGCCTCCAGTTGAGGAGACAGCTGGGAGATGTATTCCATAACCCACTCGGGCTTGGATCCAGGCTTGTGAGCCATCAAAAATACTTTGCAGTATATCAACACAGGGACCTGAAAGTTGAATGCCCCTGGAAACGGTATGAAAGCAGCATTTGCTGGCCTGGGCATAGCAAGTGCTAGCACATGATCGATGTACTGCAAGTGCAATATAGTTCTCTGCTGGGGGTCTTCAGCTCCCGCAGGTTTATTCAACCTATGATATTGTGTCATAATATTGTCAGTCCAGGCTGTAACAAAGTCAGCCATCATATCTACAAGGTCTGCATTCCAGCCTTGGTTATGTTCAATGTTCACCGCCATGTCTTTATACGGTGCGAGATCTGAGTCCGCATATGGCAGAACCAGTCCGCCCGCCTGTCTCAATGTATCTATCTTATCATTTGAATCACTGGATTGAAAACCCAGGATAATGTTTTGGAGACTGTTGCTGTCATCACGCAGCTTGTCATAGTATGTTTGGTATCCCAATGGGAACACCTCATTGGTCTCTATTGTTGGCATCTGCTGCCTTCTGTGATCATTGTCACCATCAGAGCTAGAGCTGTCAATACTCTGCTCTGAGTCATGGTCAGTATGTTGTTGTTGGGAGGGTTGTGATGTTATCTCCTCCTCCCCTTCTGGCTGCATTTGCTCGCCAGATGGTTCCTCAGGTTGGCCTGCATTATGTTGCATATTGTACCGGTCAGGCAAAGCATGGCCTAACTGTGACACCTCAGGAAACTGAGGGGCATCGTAAATTGCGCTATGTTCCATTCCTGCATATTTAGCAGGTGTTGTCAGTAGGCTACACTTGGCCTACAAGAAAGGCATATAGTTATAAAAGAAGAACTGGTCGATTTTGTAGAGATAATTCCCACAACTCTCTACTATCTGATCCAGTTTCTGATGTATTTCACCATCGAAATATATTTCATTGTCATAGCTGTTGAATATGGTATGAAACAGCTTTCGCCACGATATATAGTAACGTATCACTGTGATCGGCTCTCGTCGACGAGCCGCTGCGAGCACAGGATAATTCGAGTCGGCCCTTCTTGGTATCAACCGATAAAAATGGTTGGACGGGACACATAGGTCAAATATCGTAATGTGAAACTTTGAAGGCCATGGGTGAAGATCGAGTGCATGCTGCGATATGTTGTCATTCGTTAAATCGACATGTTGTTCAGTTATAAGGCGCAGATGGGATTCTCTAACTGTTAAACCCAATTGGCGCCGACAAACTCTATCGACTGCTGTCTCCATGGCCGTTTCATTGCCATTTCTCCGAGTGTATGGCAACCAATAAAAGTCGTGACCCTGATGGGAATATGATACAATGGCAACATCGAGTTGCTTGTCTATGTTGTCAGCCGGCGTATTGTGCCACACGACGGCCACATATTTTGGTGGTGATTCATATGGTTGTTGTTCAGCATCCTCATTCTTGGAGGAGATATTGTCATCAACCCTCATTGGGGGACTGGTCAATGTTTCGTCCGCTGCTGCCATTTTCGGCAACGTTATGATTCAGATGTTGTTTTGTTGTTGTTTCAGGCCTCAATGGGCTCAATATGGTTTGAGATGCAACAGCTTATCGTATTTCGACCGTGCGATAGGGTTATGGTTGGAGGGGGTGGGGAGCGTAGAGGTGGGGTGGCTCACCTGATAGGCCACTAACCTGAATTCTGCTCATATATTATAAAGTCGTTGATGACCTGCGCCGTACAGGAACTGTCGCGCCCGGGTAATCAACTGCCTCCGAACGAAGGGAACGATGTCCTCCAGTGGCGTGAGTGTGCCGAATGACTCCTCTGAGTCTTGACAAAGTGGAAGGTGGAGATATTCTTGAAGGAAGTGATCGTCGAGAAGGTTCGACTACTCTATGCTGCGTCTTGGTCCGATCGTGACGTATCGTCGGCTACCACGGAAGCCTATTATAGTTTTTCCGGCGGGGTAATTGCCGACACCCGCAGGTAGCGCTATGCGACAAACGTTTACAGTATGGTTTGGATTGATTGTATGCTCTCGAGGGAGCGATCGAGTAGGTAGAAGCACCAAATGTGAGGGAAGATGCGCCGCTGGTGGTGGCTATTCCGTTATGGTGAGGATGGAATATGATCTCTTTACAAGCCGACACGCGCCGTGCCTGATATATCAGGCGACGCGAGGTGGCTGACAGGGCGCGGGCGCAGCCCGTCATCACGGGCGCGCGCTACGCGCACATGCTAGTGTGCTATGATGATTAGGGCTAGTGAGGGTATAGGATATATCCTCACACAAACTGTGTGCACGAATCGTTACAGTAGGGACCAGTAGTTACTTTTAGTAACCGTACACCCGGGTCTACTCACTACAATCTCTTACGTTTCCGCCTGGTTGGCCCTGGACAGCCAAGACAGGGGTTGACTACAATGTCCAACTCAGGGCCTCGCAGGGCCTCGAAGGTCTTGTCTTAACCCTTCCAAAGGGTAGGGGGAGTGGGCGTAGGCGGTGTCTGACCTACTGCTCGGGTCAGCTACCCGGCGGTACCGGTACCGGTACTGCGCTGGCGTCATGTCTGAGAGCCCGCGGCGCGGCATGCGATACTGGGCAAGCTGGTAGCGACATGTAACCCCCCCCCCTCCCCCCCCCCCCCCCCCCCCCCCCACCCCCCGCCCCACCACCCCCGCGCCTGCGCCGGACACGCACAAACGCACGTCAGGAGGCCCTAACATCCGCCTCTGCACCATGGATCTTTCAACTACAACGGTTGTGGGTGACACGTCCTCCACGGGCTTCGCCTCCGCCGCGGACGAGTGGACGATCCGCCGCACCGCCACCCTTATGTGAGTGCCACCGCTGTCGCGTTGTCCATTATTCGGTGTCCGTGGCAATGCTGCGAGCGAGCACGGCGACCACGCTCGCGCTAAACTGCCTGCATCACAGTGAAGCTGCAGAAGCTGCACACCGGCGGGCAGCTGACGCCCCGCTCCCAGCCGCGTCCTGGCGGTGCACTGACGCGCCTCTCTCGCCTGGCCGCAGGGGGCAAAACATGTACGGCACTACCAACGGCACCTATGGGAAATTCTGGGTGAGTCGGCCGACTGCCGTGGCGTGGCCCGTGCTGAATACGCGGCGTTGCATCTCGCTCTCGCGGCGTCGCGTCCCGAGGACTGCGTGTCTCAGTCGTCCTGTGGTTGCGGTGCAGGGCGAGGATGGTGGGGTGGAGGCTACGACCCGTATGCGCAGCAGCGGGCTGGGGTTCGAGGGCTGGTACGGAACCCCTAAGCAGCTAAAGGGCAATTCCATGGGGCTGTCCGACACTGCCGTCACGACGCAAATCCCCCGTGAGTACGACGACCCGGTGGCTAAGAGGCATGTCATCCAGAAAGACCACTGGTTCATGGGCGCCAAGTACCCCAACCCACACACGCTGCGGGAGGACATCAGAGAGGCGTACTACACGGTGCGCGGCGGGCTGCCAACAGCAGGCGGAGAGGAGGCGTCGCGGTGATGGACCTTGCAGCCCCGCGGACGGCGGTCGCGCCCGGCGCAACACAATGCATGGCACTGGCACAGGCGCATGTTGGGAGAGGGCGGGCTCCCCATCACTGGGTCGTGCAGGGCGTTGAGGCACCTCATAGAATGGACACCCTTGGCATGGGGTGAAGTGTTGTAAGTACATGTGCATCATTTCGGTCGGTACGCTGCAGCAGCCACGTGACAGCTTCCGGGTCACCGCACTGCTGGAGGCTCATAGGACGTTAGAAAGGGAGGGGGTAACAGCAATGACTCAGGGGAAGAGGATGGATCAGATCCCCCCCCCCCCCCCCCCGCCCTCCCACACACACACACGCACACAATCACTTTCTGCATGTCGCACAACGACTGCGGGAAGAGCCCCTGCATAAAATGTCACCGCATCACCGCAGCATGACAGTTCTTAATGCAGACGCTTTCGGCACTAGTGTGGGCAGGACTGCTCCATGGACACTCATTAAGCAGCCGGGAAAGAGAGAAAGGAGATGCTCCACAGTGTGCTCCCTCCCCATTTTCCTTCTGGCCGCCTGCGGTGTACCTTGCTGCAGTACACACCCGCCAATATACTGCGTGCTATGGAAGCAAAACGCAAAGCTGGAAAATAAGGGCTGCCGCACTATGGATGATGATCCCCAAGGCAGACACAACAATGAGATGGGCAGGCAAGGAGGAAACAAGGGAGAGTGGATGGGCAAGGGGGCGGGGGTGGGGGGCACAGGATACAGGGAGCAGGTGCGCGAGTTTCGCTTCTGGTGACGGCAGGCAAGGGGCAGCAGCCACAGTTCACAAGGGCGACTGGCTCCTTGGCTATGCATGATTACCCCCGCCCCCCCCCCCCCCCCCCCCCCTTTCAACACACACCACCCAGGACTTGCTGCATCTAATATAGTTACACTGCCAGAGGAGACCAAGCACCCCCAGTGGAGGGGTATTCATGCGCTGCCTTACCACAGCCCGTTTTGTCACTGCTGCTGATAGGGGACAGCAGGGTATGGAAACACTGGCATGAGGCATTCAGGCAGGCAGCCTACAAGACTAAGCTGCTCTTTCTAGGCGGAAGGCGGGTCCCCGGAAATCTTCAGTTTGTGTTGCGAGAAGAGCTTGACAGGTCTGAAAGGTGCGCGATTGCTTTGCGCCGCCTCAGTTGACAAAGCGGTCCGCAAACCGGTCGTCTGACAGGCGGCATGACTCGGTCCGCCCAAACACCAGGTAGCGGTTGGCCGCCACGAAGTCGTACACGTTGTCGCGGAAGAAGAGGGGCAGCGGGAACGCGAGCGTGGTGAGCACCGGCAGCGGCATCTCCATGCGCTCCCCGATGCGCAGCACCGCCTCTGACTTGATGTAGCAGCCCCCTTCCTCCACCAGCACCTGCCACCAGCACGCAGAAGGCAAATCAGCCACAGACCCACCCCTACCCCTACCCCTGCGGCTTGAGTACCTTCCAAGTACCGAGCAGATGAGACCCCACGCCACTACTGACCAATTGCTGCCCAATCGCCCGCTGTCTCAGACGAGAAGCATTCGCATGCATCATCTACTCCACACTGATCACCTCGTCCAAAATCGACCCATAGTGCCACTAGCTGTCACCTCATGGATATCCATTAGCGCCACTACCAAATGAACCCCAACAAGCAATGCACCAGCACATGGTGTCGACGCACATTTACGAACAGGAAGCCTCACGTCGGAATCACAATCTACAGGAATATTCATAATAAATCACACATAGCAGCGCCCGGATGTGACCTATGGCAGGCAGGGCCGCTTCCTACTACCAATGCTGTTATCACCGCATAAACTCTCGCACACCAAATTAGCGAGTGATCCTCGCTGCCTTCCGAGTTCAGGGCGCGGCTCGGTGGGTGGCGGTGCAGGGCAGGGCGCTCACGATGGAGGAGATGTCCTCCGGCGCACGGCCGCAGCGCTGCAGCAGCGCGCGCCCCACGTCGCTCTGTAGTGCGGCGAAACGCACGCTGCCCTGCTTGTCCCAGTCCAGGCAGAAGTTCACGCCGCCATTGCACCTACATCGCGTTGGGTGGGGCGGCGTGAGTCGGATGGCTGCAGGGCTGGGCATTGGCCGCCCTTACTGGGCGCAATGCCTGAAAGCTGTAACCTCAATCCACCCCACTGCCCGGCATGCTACCCTGATCTACCCCGCGCTGCGTCCACCCTGGCATCTCAGCTTGAACGTTGTCTGGCTGAGTGAGGGATATATAGTGACTGTGTTGCCGCTGAACTCCTGATGACGAGGTGTAATAACGGAGCGGACTAGCACGATATGACGACATACGAATACTACGAGATTGGGGTACAACTCCGATTTACACCGGGATTTAACGAACAGTAAGCACTGCCATTGAAAATTGAAATAGTTACCGATGACAGCAGCGAGATTCATATCGTCGTATCATCAAACCTGAGCACCAGCTCCGACACCATTTAGTCGCTACACTGCCCGGTGATCGATAGTGCTTTGGACCGGTGACCTTTAGTGCTTTTATAGAGGACCTTTCTGATTGTCCTTTTTTTGGTGATTTCCTGATATCGCCTTCTGCTGCTAGCTCATGTAATTATATTTTTATCGATAGTGCTTTGGAGCCTGCCCCCCCCCAAAAGGGGACGGACGGGTGGGAGGGGACGATGCAGCAGCACGCGTACATGTTGCAAACCCCATCGAAGAGCACGATGGGCCGCTTGTCCACGGCGAAGAAGTCCGCGGCGTCCCGCTCCACCGGCGCTGATACCTCGCGCTGTGCGGCTCGCAGCGCCCGGGGAAGTGCGCCGCGCCGGCAGAGAGGCGCTGCGGTTCGCAGGGTGGAGGGCGCCGCGGAGGGCGTCGCGCGCACCGACTGGCGGACGCCGGCGGCAGCGAGGCCGGGCGGGAAGCGGGCAGCAGAGGTCACCATGTGAGCGGACTACTAGACTGGCGAAAGGAGGTGGATGGATTTTGAAACCGCGGCGCGTATGCGATAGTGAATGATGTTTGCCTGAGTTGTCGGTATAGGCTCGGGCGTCGGGGATGTGTGTGGGAAGGCGGGGAATTGAATGCTGTCTCTGCTCTGCTGTCGACGAGTATGTTCTAAACTAGTTTATGTGGTTTCTCTACCTGTACGAGATAGCCCTGGCGCGGCGCCCGTAGCGCGTGTGTGCGCGCGCACGATTGCGGGGGCCGGTCAGAGCCACCACCTGCCTTCACGGCGGACCGACCGGTCACTCTCCTTTGCTGTGGCACGCTCCATCGAGCGCACCACAGCAAAGTCGCGGCAATTTTGCCGCGCAGGGTGCCGGTCTTCCGCCATCGTACCATGTACGGTGAGCGACGCCTTTCGGGGCCCCCCCTGGGAGAAACCCGTTAGGGTTTGTGTGGTTAATGTACGCGCGCCGCTTGCGACGTGCTAACTACTACCCGCGAACGAGCTGCTGATTACTCGCCCAACGCGAGGAGAGGACGAAGCTGCAGCGCTTCCCCATTCAGTGGAACAAGGTCCAAGACCTTCGACCAGTGTCGACCAACAGTAACCCCTGGCTGCCCTTTCCCGTGTGGGCATGGCTCGATCTGTACGGGCCCCTACTCGGCGTAGGTGTCGCGATGCGCTCCGATTGGGGCGTATGCCGGCGTATGCCCGTCGTCTAGTACAGATTCGAGTACAAAGTGACAGTACACTGCCAGTGGCCAAGCCAGCGCCCAGTGGCACATGGCTACTCCCACGCCGCGGCACTCCTACTGTGCCGCGCACCGTGGACCCTGACGCCGACGCGGAGAGGGCCAGCAGAGCGACAGGGCGCTCTGCTCGCCCCCCTCGCGACATCCATCGCGCCAATTCCTGTACTCCCGACTCCCCTTTTATGAGACATCGCGTCCGTCGTAATCTCGGCAACTGGCAAGCCGCTGGCGCAAATCGCAGTGTTCTCAACTGGATATCCCGAGGTGTACGCGTTCCTTTCTTGGACGGGCTTGCCCCACCTTCTTTTCATCAGGGGGTGTCAATGGGGGATGCTACTCCTGCTCAACTGGAGTTTATGGACGGTGAATTGGCTCGCTTCCTGGCCGTTGGGGCCTGGGAGCGAGGCTACTGCGCAAAATGGGTGTCCCGGCTGTTCCTGGTTCCTAAGCCTGGAACAAACAAATGGAGGCTCATCATTGACCTTCGCCCCCTGAACCGCTATTGTGAGACGCGCGATCTTTCGTTTGAGACGCTTTCGCATTTACGCAACCTGGCGCGCCCTGGGGACTACATGTTACAGATGGACCTGCAAGACGGGTTTTACGCGGTTGGAATCGCCCCTGAGGACAGGGATTTTTTCACTGTCGATTACCGCGGCACTCTGTACCGACTGGCTGGCCTTCCCATGGGCTGGTCTCTGTCCCCCTATTACTTCTGCCAATTCACCAACGTCCTCACTAGGGCATTGCGTCGTAACCCGGCTGAAGCAGATGGCACACCTATTTTCCGGCGACGATTTGGCCTGCGCATGTTGCCCTACATGGACGATTTCCTGTTTCTAGTTCGGACTCAGGCTGAGGCCATCTGGCAACGTGACTACATCGAACGCCACCTCTCGGGCTTTGGTCTGCTGCGCAACCCCAACAAGGGCGTGTGGGAGCCCACCCAGAAGCTCGTGCACCTGGGGTTAGAAATTGACACATCGGGGTCGCCTACTCTTCGTGCGCCCGCTGAGAAACTCGCCAGCATTGCTCGCGTGGCCAAACGCCTAATCCAACGAGCAAAACGCGATCGTCGGTGGTTGCCAGCTCGCGAGTTGGCCGCTCTCGCGGGCAAATGCCAGTTTCTCTACTTGGCCATTGCCCCTGCCCGTTTCTACCTTCGTGAGCTGCATGATGTGCTCAAGACGCGCGACTCTTGGTCCGGCCGCGTCAAGCTTACCCGCCAGCTCGAGCGCGATCTGCAATGGTGGGTGGGTGTGCCCACCCAACACAACGGCCGCCCCATTAACCGCCCCGTCGAAACCGGATACCTACACGTCGACAGTTCGTCTTACGGCTGGGGTGCCGTTTTGAACGAGCACCATGAAGCTCGGGGTTTTTGGTACGACGATGACCGCAATGCGCACATTACCCTGAAAGAGCTCAAAGCCGTCCGCTTGGCTATCGAGTCCTTCCTCCCCATGCTCCAAAACCGCCACATCCGCTTGCACGAGGATAACCAAGCAGTTGTCGGCGTCCTCACTAACCTCACCTCTCGCTCTCCACGCCTCATGGCTGAGCTACGCAAAACGTGGTACCTCATGGACACGCACGGCATCACCCTTTCCGTGCGCTACATCCGTTCTGCGGCGAATATCTGGGCTGACCGCCTTAGTCGCGAGGTTGATTGCGACGACTGGCAGTTCAACCCTCGTCGATTCGCCTCGCTCACTGCTAAATGGGGCGCCTGCACCATCGACCGCTTCGCGACTTCTGAAAACGCCCTCCTGCCCCGCTACAACGCCCGTTGGCGTGACCCGCGGTGCGAGGCCGTCGACGCCCTGCGCCTCTCCGACGCTGCATGGCGTTGCGAACGTAACTGGTGTAACCCTCCGTGGAACCTCATCGGCGATCTAGTCTCCAAACTTGAGTCCAGCGGTGCCCCAGCCATCGTCATTGTTCCCTACTGGCCTGACAAAGCTTGGTACCAGCTCCTCTCGGAGATGTGCTCCGACATGCGCTCTTGGAAGCCGCGCCACGACCTCTTCATTCCTGGCCGTACCGGCGACCGCCTTCCTGTGGGCGCACCCCGCTGGCCTGTCGTCGCCTTCAACATTCCCGCCCGTGACCCCCGCCCGTGGCCTGCTGCGCCCGGCATTTTCTAGTCGGCAAACCAGACGATCCTTGTGAAATGTTCTAAACTAGTTTATGTGGTTTCTCTACCTGTACGAGATAGCCCTGGCGCGGCGCCCGTAGCGCGTGTGTGCGCGCGCACGATTGCGGGGGCCGGTCAGAGCCACCACCTGCCTTCACGGCGGACCGACCGGTCACTCTCCTTTGCTGTGGCACGCTCCATCGAGCGCACCACAGCCCGCCCAACCCTCCCTGGCTGTGGGATCGTATGCCTGCAAATTCCTGAATATCACAACCTGTAACCAGACCTGGCATTCTTCGGCAAACCAGACGATCCTTGTGAAATGTACGGTACCAGCACGTACCAGTAGTTTCTAATTCTGGGGAACTGCCCTTTTTGTAATTCACACCAGTAGTGCTGCTGGTACGGCTAAAGGCGGTGCTAAAGGCGGCTTGCTGTGTTGATTTTCTAATTCTGGGGAACTGTCCTTTTTGTAATTCACACCAGTGCCTTATGCGGGATGCGGGCCGCTTTTAGGCGGCTTGCTGTGTTGATTTTCTAATTCTGGGTTTCAAAGTTGAGTCTGGTTTTGCCAAAAAGGTCGCGCAGGCTGTTTTACTCTGTCAAGAGCCGAAATTGGCAGGAAGGTTTAGCGAAAAGTGTGGAGGGAAAACGGAGTCAGGGGGGGCGCTGCGTGGAACGCAGCGAAAACTGGAAGATGGCAGGCTCAGCTGTTCTGGCTGCTTTTATGTCTACTCGTGCTGCACCCAACAAGGGCGCAACAACAGTTACTAGTTCCCGTACCACTGCGCAGCACTTGTAGCTGAAAAGCGGTTAGGTCAAGGATGGAAACCCCATAAACTAGTTTAGATCATTTCAAAGTTGAGTCTGGTTTTGCCAGTCTTGAGCGAACGTAGAGAGCGGTGGATTGACGGAGAAGGGGTAGCGCCAAGTCATGAAGGAGGCACTGGGAAGGCCACCGCTGCGGAGTCCTGTTGGACTTGGAAGTGGCGGAGGGGGGCGATGTGTCCAAAGAAGAACCACGCGCCAGGAGAAGGAAGAACGTTGGGGTCGATGTAGTCCAGAACGACATCGGAGTTAGTGGCCCAACCGCCTTGGTAGCGGATGTGGGACAGTGGCGCTCCGATGGCGTTTGCTGCAGAGGCTGCGCCCTTACGTAGACTGTGTGAAGTCCAGGAAGTGCCAGCAGGAGGGGCAGCGTTGACTAGGTTGACCGCTGTAGACAACCAGTCTGACATCGTAGCCGCAGTCCAAGGTTTTGACTGCTCAGCCACATTGACAGCCCAGAAGTTGGAGGCAGCCAAGCCAACAGTAACCAGGGGGACAGACTGGACGTTGTCGATGAAGTAGCGCAAGAGTCGTGCCACTCGAGGGTGCTCGGACACTGGAAGGAGAAGTACGCGCAGGTCGTCGGGTCCCCGACGGCCAGCGCGACCCTTCTCGCGGTAGATCTGCAAGGTGATGTTGTAGGTGTCGACATGCACATCTTGCGCTCGACAGGAGACGCCAGTAAGGCCCCTGGCAAAGAACAGGAAGTTGACAACCGAGGCCAAGAGGGCTCGGTAGTCGAGGTGGGACTCTGGGTAAGGAGCAGACACAATTAGCTCGGCCTTTGAGACGAAGCGGTAAGCTACATCCGCAGGCAGAGGGACACGCAAGGGGGCAGCGTCCAGTCGGCGCTGCCGCAACATTAACCCACGTCTTGCCGAAGTGAGGTGTAGGCTGTCCTTGGCGATCGGGACGAGGTTGTGCAGCTCGAAGAAGGTGTTGATGGCAGACAGGTAGGGCTGCAGCGACTTAGCTGCGATGTGCCCTCGCTCCCCGATCCAGGCAACGTACCGAACAACAGTAGCAGTAGTCGCCTCTAGCGGGCTGATGTTCTCGGAGTCGTGACAGAACTCAGCGAACTGAGACAGTCTGCCGGCGTAGCTCTTGAGGGTCTGAGCGCTGAGGGAGCTGGAGAGCAGGTCGAGCGTCCGCTGGCCTAGCTCGTCTGAGCCGAACGCGTCCTGTAGTCGGGATCGCAGTGACGCAGCCCACGGAGCGATAGCTGCGGGCTCGTCGATTACGTAAGTGCGTCGCTTTACCGACAGAGTGCCACCGGCACGGCCACTGTTCGCAAAGTACTCGGCAGCAGCGGTTAGGTTCCCGGCGGTTGGCCGGTAGTTGCTGGACGGGTTTGCAGTAGCTTCAGTACGGGTTTGCGGGGCTAGGTTCAGGTAGGAGGGCCGCCCCGCGCGCCCTTCGCGCTCGTAGCGCCTGTCCCGTGCGTAACGTACACGCGCGAAACTTGGTCGTTGCGAACCGGTTGTAACTCGTAGTGTAACAACCGACGAACGCAGAGATGGGATTGTACGAAAGGCGGATGGTTGAGCCGCCATGTGCAGGTGTGCGGATGGTTGAGCCGCACTCGGCTGTAGCTGTAAGAAGCGCCGCACCGAGGAAGGTCTAAATGAAGTCTGTAAGGTGGGGGGGTCAGGTCCTGACACAGGGCGCTCATCCCGCCGTTGAGCTGCAAGGGTGCGTCTTGCGGCGGTCACCGAAAGGTGGCCTCGCAAGGCGCCTGCAGCTCCGACGAACGGCGCCCCACACCGTCACTCGTGCTCACCTTCGCGGCCACGTCCACGTCCGCCGCCACGTCCTCGCCCACGCCCGCGACCTGCAACTGCAGCCGCCACTCGAGAGGTAGCGGTCGCCTTGGCGCTGCTGGCAACGGTCGCCTCGAAGACACGACGCTCGTAGTCCCGCACGAGGTCCCCAAAAATCGCGGAACCCAGATGCTCCGAAGCAGGCTGAAAATGCTGGGCTCGCAGCACGTCCAGAACACCTTGGTCACCGTGCACACGCTTGATCTCATTGAGCTTCCGTAGGAAGGCCAAACGAAACCGAAACGCCTTGTCGATGGCCTCGGCGTGGTTCCGGGCTCTCGCGAGGTAGGGGGTGAAGTCCTGGTTGCTGGAAGGGACGTAGGGCAGTAGCTCGTCGAGCGCCACGAAAAGGGCGGCCATGTGAGCCCCGAAACACGACATCCACAAGTACTCCTCCTGGGCCGGCAGACGCCGGTCATCCTGCTTGAGGTACTCGTTCGTTAGGTCGGTGCTCAAAGGGAAAAGTCCAGGCACTCGGCTGACCGGTCGAACGGCCTCGTAACCAGACTCTGCTCTCTGCAGTAGCTCTGGCACCGCGAGGTAATCATCCTCGGCACTCACGGATTTTGCTCCGACACGGCCGCTCTTGGCTAGCTCTAGCAAGTCGGGGCGCTCTGCGGCTCCCCCGCTGCCTGTCGGCTGTCTCGCGAAGCGCTGCCCTGAGCCGGAGCCATGTGCCCCTTCTCCATCAACAACGCGATCACGAACCGTCAATTGTGCCACAGCTGTAGCCAGCTCTCGCAGTAATGAAGACTGGGCCCTCATGTCTGCGTTCAGCGACTGCAACGTCGGCTCAGCGACGGGTTCTTCTCCATCTGACATAGTAACGCACGGACGCACGGACGAGAATTTCACACTCGGGTGGTGAGCCGGGTGTGGTCTTGAACAACCTGGGGTGACCTTGCTCGCAACGGGTTACGAGACAGTTTTTACATCGCTGCGTGGAACGCAGCGAAAACTGGAAGATGGCAGGCTCAGCTGTTCTGGCTGCTTTTATGTCTACTCGTGCTGCACCCAACAAGGGCGCAACAACAGTTACTAGTTCCCGTACCACTGCGCAGCACTTGTAGCTGAAAAGCGGTTAGGTCAAGGATGGAAACCCCATAAACTAGTTTAGATCAGAACTGCCCTTGTTGTAATTCACCAGTAGTGCTGCTGGCAATAAGGACGACTACGGCGACGATTGACCGCTTGACTTATCATAATAATATTAACGATATATTTACCGATTACGAACGGATACATTCTGGAGTACCCATCGAAGCTTGAAATTTTATTTACCCCCTTCCTCTCAGGTCCGCAAAGTTCGGGCCGTTCAGGAAAGCAAATATCACATCCCAGCTAGGCAGCAGGCTATTCACGCGCCGGTCATCTCGCGTTCATAGCAGTACGTGTATATCACCTGGAAGCCAGAGCGCACGCCACGTAAGCTGATTGCGCGCTCCAACAACGCGCCTCAATGACAAGACGGCAATTCCGCCGTACCGTACCGGCAGCATTCGCCCCACCAGTTTCGGCAGCGCGCGCTGAGCGCCACACGTCTTGAATAATAGCTTTATAGTGATGCGACGCCCGTCGCAGGCACACCGGCTGCTACCTGTACCCCACCAGTCGCCGCCCAGCAGCAGACGTGCCATCCCCGCCCGCGTGTGCGGTCGCCAACCGCAAGGCTGCGGCCGGCAGTGCACAGCGCTTTGTTTAGTCGCCCAATGCAGCTGACGCGCCCCCCAGCGGCCGCCAAGCTGCCGAGCAGCGCGACCGGCAGGTGGGCCCCTCCCTGCGCAACTGACCCCCCCAGGCAATGATTCACGCAACACCCCTCTTGTGCAAGAAACCTCCTCACGTTCAGGAAGCTAGAGTCTCTCACCCCATGGCGCGTTGTCCTGTCAGTCACGGGTGAGTGGGCGACCGGCCATCAGACTACCACCGCTTGACTCCCACCTAAAATTATAAAGAAATAATATGATGGTGAAACAAAATAGCGAATATGCCGCGAATGAAAAATGAACAGGAAAGGCCACGAGTAGGTTATGGTTTTCTTGTTTTTAATTCATTTGAGGGTGGGGTGTGTTGGGGGCCGGGGGGCTTGTGCGGTGTGGTGTGCTCACGTGCTTGGCCTCTGGCCAGGTCCCGGGCGGCGCCCTTGGGCAGGCCACAACGATGGCGCCAGGCATTGCGGGTGCGGGCGGCGGTGCCCGAGGCTAAGCCTGCGCTGGCGGAGACCTCAGTGAGCGAGCTCAAGCGGCAGATCCTGCATCACTCCGCCACGGTGGACCGCGGCCAGCTGCACGACCGCCTGGTGTCCAAGGCGTACGAGGGCAAGCGGCAGCAGCTGCGGGACACGGTGCTGGCGCTGTGCGCGGCGCAGGGGGGGCGGCGCTTCGAGGAGGCGGAGGTGGGGGGGGAGTGGGAGCTGGTGTATTCCACGTGCCAGCTCTTCCGCAGCTCCCCCTTCTTCATGGCCATCCAGTGCGCCTTCGACGACGCCTCCAAGTCCTCGCTCTTCTTCAAGCTGCACGACCTGCAGGTCAAAAGCTGGGGCACCTCCACCGTTGGCCGCGTGGCGCAGGACATCGCCTTTGACCGCGCGGAGTTCCGCTCCGAGTTTGACACCATCATCTTCGCGCTCACCGTCATCCCCATCATCGGCTGGTTCAAGCTGTTGCCCACCTTTGGCGGCCGCGTGGTTTCCATCGCCTCCGACCTCACTCTGGACCCCGACACCGGCCGCATGGACATGGTGCTCCAGCGGACACGAGTGGAGTGCGCCCCAGGTGCCCCGCCCCACTAATCAACAAATATGCAATCAATTGCGGACAACTGATTCTGATCCTATGTAAAATCCCAGCTTATCCCAATATGGTCAGATTTATCTCAACGACTCCTGATTAATCCTATTATAGATCTCAAATAATCAAGTTTTTGGGGTTTTGAAGGAGATTGGTCCTGACAAAAGAAAACAGAGTAATAATTGAATAATCTTCCTGTAATAATCTGCTACATGAGGCGCGCCACTCAACTTGCCCCCGTAACGCCCGTGATTTGCTTTGCACATGACAGGCATTCCCAACATCAAGGGCATCCCGCTGCTGGGCCGCGCCCTCATGGACTCCGACTTCCCCGTGGCGCGCGTGTGGCGGCAGCTGCCGTGGAACCGGGGCCGCGCGCCCGCGTGCCACGTGTTTGTGCGCTACGTGGACGAGGGCTTCCGCGTGATGCAGGACCCGGACGGCGAGCTGTTTGTCTACGCGCGGCCGCTGCCCACGCCCCAGGCTGACTGAGCCCCGCCGCCGCTCCTGCCGGATGCATGCGAATGAGCACTCCTCGATGACTCCATGTACGCAACTTGAGTTTTGAGTGTGCACACTAAGTGGGACCCCGGTAGGCCTTGTTCTCAATGTACGCCCTCCTCAAGTTGCAATCCAACAATTATGCAGTTAGTGTACTTTTTTGGCATCATCGCGCAGGCGGCTGCAACCCGACCATTGGCATGGGCATCATGAGGGTGCCACTAACTTTAACCTCAGACTAAGTACGGGCACCCGTTAAATTATATGCATATAGACCACTTCAGGTGACTATTTTCATTTCCGTGTGATATTGTTGACTTTATGTAAACGCTGGCGCTGCAGTCACACGGGTATTGCTTTGACATATCTATTGTTTTGTGGTCACGCGGGCATCAAGGCACACCTGCCCACAGTCCACTACCCGCAGCTCTGTCTCGAGATGGGGGCGACACCTTCGAGATGGGGGCGACATGTTATCCCGGCATAGCAATCGAGCGACACACCGCGCGGAACACAACGGGTAGTGCACTACCGGGGCAAAACTGTGCACTACTGGCTCTGGTGGGATTGAGAATGGGGTGGCCTGCCGGTCGGTGCGCTCAGCGGAGTGGATGACACCGCAGGTTGGGTGCCGCGGCGCAGTCAGTGACGACGCCAGTTGCGCCGGCCCACGTCAAGCCAAGGGCGAGTCCTGAATGGCACCAAGGGCCGTGCCCTTTTGAGGGAGACTGCAAGAAAGGGAATCGCACCCTGGTGTGAAGTGGTGGTTGACCTGCTGAATTTGCCGTTTTCTTTTGGTGTGTGATTGCCCTTTTAGCCCGGGTGCGGCGCCGTAGCTAGGCGGTGCCGGAGCGGCGCTTAAAGAGCATCAGCCGGCCCGCGCGCCCGGGCCAGTTGGGCAGCGGCAGCGTGTCGGCGCGCTCGAAGCGCTCCTCCACCAGTGCCTGCAGCTCTGGCGAGAAGGCGGCGCCGTGGGGTGGGCCGCCGGGGGGGCGGCAGTCCGCCCACTCCCCCACCAGCAGCAGCGCCTCACCCGTGTACGCCTCCACCGCCGCCAGCCCATAGCCCCCCGCGCCGCCGTAGTCGGGCCACATCAGCACCAGCGTGCGCGCGGGGTGCGCCGCCACTGTCTCCGGGCCGCCTGCCGCCACGCCGGCAAAGGCGGGGGCAGTCCCCCCCGCCGCCGCTAACGGCTCGCCCTCCTCGCGGCCGCCCTGCCCGTTCCAGCGCCCCTCCCACGTGGGGCTACTCACCGCGACAATGTCCACGCGCATCTTCGCCAGCAGGGAGGCCCAGTAGCCCGAGCCTGCGCCGACCTGCACCACCGCCAGTGGCAAAGGAATTGAGTTGTGGCACGTATGGTTTATTCGTCATCATGAAACATCGTTTTTGATTTGCGGCTGTGAACAAAACGCAGCTAATATCCCGGTTGGTTGTCTGAACTACACACTATGTACTCAGGGGAGCGAACTCGTGCTGATTCCGAGAGACAATCGTGACATTGTTTATCCCGATAACAGACTGAAAACAATGCATGCAGAGCAAGTAGCAGAATGACGGGCTTGGAAAGGAGGAAAAGGGGGGGGGGGGGGGGGGGGGCGGGGGGGGGTAAGGAGGGGGCTAATCGGACCTCCAGGAGCGGGCCATGGCGTGCCATCAAGCCGAGCGCAGCGCTGGTGGGCAGGTTGAGCGCGTGCGCCTCCGCCAGCGCCGCCCACTCGCGCCGCGCGGCGGCGAGGTCCGCCAGGCGCAGCGCGCCCGTGAGCGCCCACTGCGCCGCGAGGCGGCCGCCCCAGCGGGCGACCGACGCCAGGTGCTCCGTGAGCCCCGGGTTGTGCCGTGCGCCCGCCTGCCGCTGCAGCGCGGCCCAGTCCAGTGCGGCCACCGCTTCCACCTCCGTCACCCTCCCCTCCGCCTCCGCCTCCATCGGCCACGCCGCCGGACAGGTGCGCGCGGCCGCCAGCCCCGCAGCATCTCCCTCTCCCGGCAGCGCGTCCGCCGCCCAGAGGTGGATGAGCCCGGCGGCCTGGACGAGCGCGCCCAGCGGAGCCGCCGCCGCCAGCGCGTCGCAGAGCCCCGGCAGCGCGGCCTCCGCGGCGTCCAGCGCGGGCGCGGCAGCCTGCAGCGGGTGGAACCACGGCGTGCCCGCCATGCCGCACATCCGGCACCCGCAGCGCCCCTCCGCGCGCACCACGCTGCCCAGCACGTCGCGCAGCGCGGCGGCGCAGGCCGCGGAGGCGGCCTCCAGCGCGGCGGTGAGTGCTTGGCGCTCGCCGGCGCGCAGCAGCGCCGCGTACCGGCGCCGTGGGGGTATCGAAGCATCGTTGGCGAGAGCCTCCCTGAGAGTCGCCCCGCCAAGTGGCACCAAGCACCCTCAGAGGGGGCTGCATGCCCAAGCGAAAAGGACAGGGAAAGGGCGATGCGCGGTGCAAATTGCTCCGAAACCAAATCGAATGCTCCGAAACCATGGCTTTGATGCGCCGATAGAGCCACTGAGGCCTCCAACCCCAGGTAAGTGTCAGCCCGCCATTTGCACACGTGCCCCATTCTCACATCTAGACACAACTCTTAACCCTAACATACCCTAAATCGTATACCCTTATCATGAACCTAATCCTTGAAGGGGGTCCTTGGATATGCGGCGATGACCCACATGTACACTACAAGGGCCAAATAAATACGGCGGCCATACATGAAGGTCATTGAACATACAGCAGTCCACAATCCCACCCCACTGACGGCGGCACCATCGCGTGCCATGTTGATGCGAAGAGCGTAACTTGCACTTTCTTGGTTATATTTACGTCAACAACGCACTGGGTTCTCTAAACCAAAAGAGATTACAACAACTCTTAGGGTTTAGAAAACCCTGAGAGTCTCCAACCCTCATTGGAGTCCAGCTTGATGTCGTAGTAGGCAGTGATAAACAACTGTGTAATGTATCATGATGTGTATGCAGCTGTGCTCTAGGGTGCCGCGCCCCACCTGTCTGCGGCAGGAGGGGAGCGGAAACCGTCCAGCTTGCCAGACAGCAGGCGGTGCAGGAAGCCCAGCACGCGCAACTCCACCGCCGGTGCCAGCGGGTGCACGCCCAGCGGGCCGCCGCCTTCCGGTTGCACCGCCAGAGCGCCAGGCGTGCAGTGCTGGATGCGTGCCATGCCAAGCAGCGCCGTTGGCAGCGGCGATGCCGGCAGCAGCCGGTGCCGCATGATCAGCTCCGCTGTGCCGCCGCCCGCCACGAGCGCCTCCGGCCCCGGCGTGTGCAGCACCGTGTGCTGAGCTGGGCGTGCGGCGGCGGTGGCGGCGGCGTCCTCTGCGGCCAGAAGGGTGGTGTGTGCGGCCAGTTGGGCTGCTGACACCTGTGCTGGGGGACACAGCGTCAGCAGATGTCAACCGCTCATCGACCTCCCGTCTATCACATCTACCGCGCCGTCACCGCACACACACACACACACACACACACACACACACACACACACACACACACACACACACACACACAATATATATATATATATACATGTATATACATGTAGTGTATACGTATGGAAATGGAAAGGGCGGCTCTGTTAAAAAAACAGTGTATACCTGTAGCGAGAAGGTGATGACGCTGGCCGCGAGCTGGCCACCCGGCAGCGCGAAGCCAAAGGACAGCAGAAGCTGGTCGTTCCAGCTGTTTGGCTTGTAGTTGATGAAGGCTTGCTGGCCTTCCTTGTACTCCGCGCCTGCCGTGACGGCCACGGTCCCTGCGGCGCGGTCCAGCTTGAACAGCCCCGCGGGCGCGGCGGGCGAGTGGTTGAACATATCCACCCCCGGGCACAGCGCCATCGTGTGGCTGCCGTCAGCCTCCGTGAACTCCATGTACCTGCAGACAAGTAACAATGCATAGATTATTGCCTTTTTTCTTCCTTTTGGCTTTATTTTGATATTTACACGCGACATCTAGGGCTCCCGACTGCTAAGTAGTATCCACATACACCAGCACATGGCCGCGACGACTGGCGGCCGCCGGCGGGGGGCTTGTTCGATGGGCAGGTCGGGGCTCACCGTGACCAGTATATGCAGCGCGCCCACAGGTAGTCCGCGTAGCCGAGCCCCCGCGACTTGAGGAGATGCTGGAGCCCCGCCGCGTCCAGCGCAGCCGCCATCGCGGCAAAGTCCTCCGGGAGCTCCTCGCGGAGCTTCGTGCACTCGATGTGCACCTCGCTGCCCTCCAACAGCTCCGCCTCCGCCCACACGAGCGGCAGCCCGATTTCCTGCACCGACGGCAGCGAGGCCACGTGTGCCGCTCGGGGGCTGCGCGCGCCCGCCGCCGCCTCAAGCATCAGGTGAAGCGCGAGCAGGTCTCGCGCCGGCAGCGTCTCGGCCGCCAGCCCAGCCAAGTCGGGGTGCGACCGCGCCGCCTCCACCGTCCAGCAAGCCGACAGCGGCACTTCCAGCAGCACGCTGCCTTGAGGCGCGTCGGCGGTACAGAGTAGCCCGCGGCCACCGCTGTCGGCGGCGCAGTCGGAGAGCGCCACGCGCGCGGTAGTGGCGAACTCCATCCCGGGGCCTCAGCAAGCAGCCTCGAGAGCGGCGGCGGAGGGTAGGGGTGTGTTGGGCGACAGGCAGGGTGCACAGCAGATATGCTACCAAAAGCTGAGACGCTTCTCCGCGTGAATATGTAGCGACTTTGTACGTGTAGCTCTACGGCCAGGGATGATTGAACGAGAACACGAGCATGCGGTAGTGGGCGCTGCTGAGGGAGGTGCGGATACGTAGCGGGTCGCAACCTACTCAAAACCGGCGGCCCAGCCGACACGCTTGTCGAGGGGGTTGGTTATAGCATGAGGACGAAGAGTTTCGCTTGTAAACGGTTTGGCGGTGACTACTGGGACGAAAGAGGGAACAAAAGCGTTTAAATGAAAGAATGCACGGCGGACAGTACTGAGGGAGTAGTGTATTCGCTTGCTTGTCGCATCGCTCGCCCGGGACCGATGTCACCTGCTGGCACGCGATGCTACGACGCTACCGCCATATACATATATGATTACATGAGCTAGACGCAACATTCAAGAAATCCACACAGAAATCCAGAAGGAAATCCAGAAGAGAATCCAGCTTTGGGCCACAACCGCCATGACAGCCAACGATCAGGCATCGCCACCAGCCAGCCGCCGCTCCACGCAGTAGGGACGCTCTCCCCAGCACACAATCCCGGGCCACTCCAATAGCGGCACTAGGCCGAATGTAATGTGAAGGCGCCGACAGGAAAGGAGCTTCGAAGTTGAGGTCTCGCAGCAAGGAACGGAAGTGGGGGGGGGGTCCAACCGCCATATACATACCAACGACACACTATCATTTCCAAATGCAATCTATATTTGAAAGGAGTGTCTCATACATCGACAACGAAATATTATGAACGATCCGCTGCGAACGTGTCAGAATCCCTTTCTGTTTAAGTCGCTATTGTCGATGGTCGTCCTGTTGATGGTTCCTGTCTCCATGATTTCGCTATAGATTCGTCTACATTTGACCTCTGATAGGCATAGCTGGTTCTCATTCGCAGTGTCATTGCCATAACCGCGTCGACACCCATAATTCGAGTGGAAGCCTGTGCGCCCCTCTCAAGATCACGTCGACACGTGTCAAAAGGGGACACAACTTTGCAGAGACACTTTATGGTTCTCAACGCGGTGTGCAGGATACTCGGGGTGGTTTATCAGGAACATGCGTGCCCTCTCGGCTCGCACCACCCGCTCCTTCCATTGTCATTCACTCGCTCGTTTATTGAAGATACATGACCCGCTGCTCGCTGTACAAAGCAAAAGAATACCGCCATGTCCCTGGGAATCTCAGCTTAAAATTACAAAATAAGACTCGGGAGCACCACACAGGTCATGGCGCACGGGCACGGTTGCGGCAAGGCGGGATAAGTTAGGCTGTTAACATGCAGAGGGGGCAAAGCGGGGGGGGGGGGGGGGGGAGGCGGGGTTCCCCACAGTGCCATACACTGATGCCATGCATCGACAGTGCTTTCGGTACACAAGGAGATCTTCAGGTCCACATCCGCCGGTGGGTGCTGTATGATTGCGTGAACCCTGGCAGACCGCACAATACGGCCAATCCACCTCTAGTGTCCAGGCAGGACAGGGCTCCAGGCGGCCACTTTTTCTGACATGCTCAGTCCTCCTTCACCCACCGGTTTTTTCGCAGGCCAAACAGCGCGCGCCCAAAGATCTGCGAGAAGGCCTGTCAATGCGGATGCGGATGCGGTGGGTTAGCCTCACGGAGTGGTGGAGACATGCTGTATAGGGGAGGGAGGGGGGGGGGGGGGGGGGGGTATTGGTGGGCGCACCTTGGGCTTGGTGAGGTACTGGATGTAGGTGGGCTGCGCCCCGCCGTTACCGTTGCCAGCGCTGCTGAGCACCTGCCGCATGCGCGGCACGAGGAAGGTGGCCACGTCCTCCGCGGGCTCCGCCAGGCAGTTGATAAACCACTTGGCCTGCGGCGTGTTTGCGCCCGACATGAGCAGCTCCGTGGTGACCATGCCGGGCGACAGGTTGTGCACCACCACCTTCTCCGCGCCCTGCGTCTTGAGCTCCGCCTGCAGCGACTTGCTGAACTGCTGCAGCCCGCGTTTGGTGGCGCCGTACGCGGCGAAGCGCGGCGTGGGGCTGCCGTCCGCGCCCGCGCCGTCCATGTTGAAGATGTGCCCGCCGCCGGGCTGCGCCTTCATCACGCGGATCGCCTCGCGGCAGCAAAGCATGACGCCCAGGACGTTGGTCTCCACGATAGAGGCCAGGTCAGAGTCGGCAGCGTCCGCCAGAGGGCCATAGTAGTAGGCATTGGTCCCTGGTGAAACAGAACATATCATCTTCATCACCTTGTAGCTAGAGTCGAACAATACGCCAGAGGGCTTGGTCGCTACTAGCTCCATCGGGTTCTACCACTACCCTTTCAGAATCCACGCGCGAGGGATGGAGTATGATCCTGTCGGTCGTCCGGTTTGATTCATGTGAAGTGGTTGAGTGGCAAGGGTTACCTGCGTTGTTCACCCAGATGTCCACCTGTCCGAAGCGCTGCGTCGCGAAGTCCGCCAGCGCCGTCACGTCCGAGCCCTTGGACACGTTGCAAGCCAGGCCAGCCACGCGGCCTGCCCCGTGCGCGGCGGCTAGCTCGCGCACCGTCTCTGCCACCCGGCTGGCGTCCCGCGAGGTGATGACCACACGGTCGCCGCGAGAAAGGAACTCCTCCGCCAGCGCGCGCCCGATGCCCTTCGTACTGCCGGTTACCAGAACGGTGTAGCCGCCGTCGGCGGCGGTGGGAGCCTCGGAGGACGCCGCGCGGCCCTGCTCCACCGCTTGAGCGAGCTGAAGCTGAGATGGCACACCCAGGGGTGGGGAGGGGTCAGTCCACTAACGAGCCAGGCGGGCGGACAGGCCAACGGGTGTTTTGTTTTGTTTTTTGGTTGCCCTCATCGCGAGCAGTGGCAGGTCAAGCTCGCCAAGCGATGCTGGCTGCAGCAAGCCACGCCGCTTCGGGCGGCGGGGGGGGGGGGGGGGGGGGGGGGGGCGATGCGGCTCGCGATACTGGCGAGAGGGGACGCACCTTGCTTCGGCGGGTCACCACGGTCACCGAGGGTTCGCCACGGACCGCTTTTCGCCGCCCGGCCGCGGTGGGCAGTCGCGCGGGAATTGGGCCTGACGAAGGCCGGCAACGCCCCGCCCGTTTAGTCGCTGTTGCCGGATGGCTTGTGCCCTGGCCCAGCGTAGCGCGGCACGGCGCTGCGAAAGCCATGGCTACGCGCCCTAATTGGTACCCGGGTAGTGATGCGCGGAAGAACAGGGAAAGCGAAGTACTACGCAGGGCAGCTGAAGCTGAGGAGGGAGGACTGGTGCTCCTGATGTATGGTTGCCGAGGGCGGTCCGCCTCTCCCCCGCGCGAGCGGATCATATTGCGACAGCGCGGCTGCGCCATGATGGGTCGTCGTCCTCGAGCGCCAGCCCGCCTGCCGACACATCAGGTCCATACGAGGCGTACAGTACGAGACCAGTATCAGCACTGTTGGACCCAGGGTACCCCGGTACCCTGAATCCGCTTTTTCTCTCTGTGAAATCCGCCGCATTTTTCAGTGCGCTGAACAGCTGGCTGCCGTACATGTGCCTAATTTGGGCCGTATGGCAGAAGTACGGCATCCAGTTGTTACCAAAGCATGGCACCTAGGCATCTTTGCCAGTTGGCATTCTTAGACGGAGAGGTGTCCGTCCGAATTGACACCTAGCCGGCTGGTATAAATTGCCAGCCTCGGCTCCTTGTAATTCAGTCATCTGCTTTTCCAGAAATATTCCGACTCACCCTTTCTCTCTCGTGACAGTGCCACTGAGCCATCACCACGGCGTCAACGACTACCTTTCGTCCATCGCCCACGGCTCATAGCAGTCCTTTGCCTTCCCAGTTTGCATCTCGCTTGCTGGCACTCGACGTGATTCGACGCATGCACGCCGACTCTCGCCGACTCTCTTTCCATCCGTGACAGTGCCACTTAGCCATCACTTCGACAATCTCCGTCCGACAGGTTTTTTGGCCCTCTCCTTTGGTTCGACGTCTTGCCCCGTGCTCGACGCCTGCCAGAGGCTTCAACCTGCGTTTATCTCGACCTTCGACAGCTTTCGACGATCGACGGCGACGTGCGACGAGACTTTTCTTCCCACGCGCCCACCCCTACAATTATATACATCTTCCAGGACAAGTGCGCCATCCTTCCACCATGTCGTTCTACCAGCATCACCACCGGCATGATGAACACCCCTCTGCCTAATCTAGCTGGGAGGAGTGCGGTGAAGAAGGACCCTGGCAGCGACCCACCGCCGCCTGACTTTAGAGACATTGATACCAGTTCTGAAGGCGCTTTCAGCCTACACGGTGCGTCAGACAGTGACTCCAGTGCCATCCAATGGATAAAGCCGTCTGCAGTAAAGCCGACACTCGACCTCGCGACGGTCCCCGAGTGGGACCAGAACATCTCTGCGCGTGATAATGATCAGGCCATCAAGATCTCCCTCGGCAGCGCCGGCTACCTGGACACTACCAAGGGCAAAGGCACCCACCAGGAGCATCTCATTCTTCTGGCAGCCCTGCGCCACGCGACAGCTAATTATCCCATGGCAGTGGCCATTGTCGACAGCATCAGCATGGACTCCAGGAAGTGTGGATATGCGGCCTGGACGGCCCTATTTACTGAACTCCAGGGCTCTGCCATAGAGGAGCGCAAGCGCTTGGAGGAAGAAATCACAGTAGACCAGCTCCCGAATGAGCCGGTCCAGGTTTACGTTCGCCGCTGCCGGAACCTCTGGAATTTGTTGCGCAAGGCACATGGTCAGTGGACATTCGAGTACGTGGCCATCAACTACCTCATCCCAGGCCTTCACCCAGCATACGATCACATTCTCGACGCCGCCCACCATCTCAGCAACCAATTTCAACAAGAGGTTGGCAACCATCATAAGTGCCGGACAGAACATGGAGGCGCGCACGCGCACGCGTCAACAGCGCGCCCGTTCACGCACGCCAGCCCTCGATTCCTGCGACCCCATGGACCAACTACATGCCACCAGGCCCAACATCGTCTGCAGCAGGTGTGACCGTCCAGGCCATGCTCAGCAGCAGTGTTTGGACAGGCGCCATGCCAACGGCCTGTGTCTCCTGGGTGACACCGCCCCACCCGGCACCGTGAACAACCCTAGCTATGGTCACTGTCAGCGCGCGCCTGCGGAGCGTCACGTCAACGACAACTATACCCACAACCTGCGCAACGACTACAACCATCAAAACGGCACCCAGCGGCAGCAATATTGGCCCACCCAGAGCGACAACGACGACCTGCAGCGCCATCACCAGCCATTCGGCTTCGTCTCCCCGGCCGGACATCACCACCACGGACATCACCCGGCCAACAACGACTCCGACCAGCAGCCGACATGATGGCAGGAGGCCTACCCGTTAATGGGTGTGTCCTCGTTGGCACCACACCACAGCGGCCTGCCCGTCATGCTCATCTGCACCACCACCGCCCCAGGAGGGGCAGCCACCGGAGCGCATGAGGAGGAGGGCGATGACGACGAAGACGATGAATTACATTAATCCTGGCATTTCCCTACTCCAATTCTGACGACAACTTCCAGTTCCCGTTCTCACACCCATGGCGTGCCCACCACTTCCGCTCTCAACCCATTCCCACCCCAATTCAACCTCTATGCCTCGCTTCACCCGCATTCCCAACCTCAGCGGCACTGGCGGCCCACGACGTTCATACGGGGCAGGGCGCCCTACGTGGAGACCTGCCACCGCCGCTCCCGATACTCACCGCTGCCCCGCTCCTCCATATGCCAAGCTCTTCTTTGGTAATCGAACATCTCTTCTCGCCCTGCCATGGCCCACCGGCATTTGAGGTGGAGGCTGTGGTGGAATACGGCTTCTCCATCCACGCGTTCATCGGCGCCGACCCATCAACGGAGGCTCGCACTATGTGGCCACATCACCTACATGTCATCAGCAGCAAATACCCGGGCCGCCTGCCTCCGTCAGCATTTCATGACTGTCATGACGGGACCCCCATGAACATCAACGACATCACCATCACGGAGCTGGAGCGGCTGCGCCCGTTCACCCTCGTCGTGTCAAGCACACCGTGTCAACCATGGTCACGCACGGGCTCACGCCTTGACTGGCAGGACCATCGCTCTCGTGCCTTTGCCGTCTTTCTTCGCGGCGCAGCACGAGGATGGCAACATCATCAAGCGCGAGGCCGGCGTGATCGTTCGCGGCAATCTACTCACCACCGGCGAGACCTATGCCTATGACTACCTCCCCCTCGGCTGCGGCCGTAAGGACCGGGCTTGGCATCCCGTTGAGGCACTCTACGACCTGCCACAGGCATCCAAGGCATGGTTTCGGTGCTTTTCTTCCTTTCTACATGACTTCGGCTTCATCAGCTCCGAGCCGGGCGGCGTGATCCATCTTCATCGGGAAACCTGCATCAATGACATTCTGACTACCTCTCACGTGACGGAGAGCAAGCCTCGCCGCCTGCCCTGCACGCTGAAAACCAACTTTCATAACCATGCAGTCACCTACCGTGCGCAGGTTCGGAGGCAGCGTGGCCATGCCCACTGCCGTAGCGGAGTACGTGGCGCTTTGCGTGGTCTACACATGTCTCGCGGTTATTCTCGTTCTTCTGCGCCAAGCTCGGCCACTCCACTGCTGACCCGCTGCAAGTATGCGGCGACAACCGCGCATGCATCGTTCAGGTGCAACATGGTATGATTACAGGCGCGGAACGCCACATTGACCTCCAGTTTCAGTATGCGGTCCAACTCTACCAAGACGGCATCATCTACGTGCACTACACGCCTACCCCGGCCCACCTGGCCGACTTCTTCGCTAAAGCGCTGCCGCTGACTACCTTTCTTCATTTCTGCGCTTTTCTGATGGGGTCATCCAAGGAGCCTTGCGTTGCGCCTCTGCCGCCATCAGTCATGCGTCCGCGGGATTCCACAGGATGAGGAGTGTTGGACCCAGGGTACCCCGGTACCCTGAATCCGCTTTTTCTCTCTGTGAAATCCGCATTTTTCAGTGCTGAACAGCTGGCTGCCGTACATGTGCCTAATTTGGACCGTATGGCAGAAGTACGGCATCCAGTTGTTACCAAAGCATGGCACCTAGGCATCTTTGCCAGTTGGCCTTCTTAGACGGAGAGGTGTCCGTCCTAATTGACACCTAGCCGGCTGGTATAGATTGCCAGCCTCGGCTCTTTGTAATTCAGTCAACTGCTTTAATTTCCAGAAATATTCCGACTCGCCCTTTCTCTCTCGTGACAGTGCCACTCAGCCATCACCACGGCGACAGCGACTACCTTTCGTCCATCGCCCACGGCTCATAGCAGCCCTTTGCCTTCCCAGTTTGCATCTCGCTTGCTGGCACTCGACGTGATTCGACGCATGCATGCCGACTCTCGCCGACTCTCTTTCCATCAGTGACAGTGCCACTCAGCCATCACTTCGACAATCTCCCTCCGACAAGCACAATATTAAAGCGAGGGCCTGCAAGACCACACAGCAGACTGCGACGATACCTGTAGCGACTACATGCTCATTGTCATACAGTACACCGGAAGTTTCATACGTTCTCGTAACTAGCAGAGTCGCCAGATGGCAGTCAGATCAGCAGAGTAAGGGAAGTGAAGACACAAGTACTGTGATTCGAGACGGCGCACTCCACAAATAAAACAGAGGTTTCAATGGAGGTACCTGGTACGCAAGGGAGATTAGCCGAAAAGTTCGGAGGCTTACTTACACGGAACGGCGGCGGACTTCCGGCAAAGAGTAGCACAATAGGGAGGGAGGCCGGGTTGTGCGGGCGGCAGGAGACCAGCACAAAACTAACATGGTGGTTCCATCTAGCGGACGATGATGGTATAATAACATCCGTCGGGTACTGGGGTGACCGATGTTCTCTCCGAGGGCGGCACACAAAGTACTTCGGCATTTCAGTGCTAAAGCACCGATGGACAAGCCTGCTGGCGGGCGTGGCGCAGAGGCCGCCACGTCACATTTGCGTGGCGCAGAGGCCGCGGGCAGCCGGTGTTGACCCGCACACCCTAGGTTTAAGGGAGGGGAAGGATTCCCTAAGAACACCGCTCTAAATATTTCAAAGCTAAGTAGGAAAGGGAGAATACCCACCTTGGTCTTCGTGACTGCGGAAGAGGCGGGGCGGCGCCCAACGGAGCGGGGGCGCTGCCGAGAAGGCTGCGAAGGACTACTGTGGGAGCGAACGAGCCAAGCAGTAGCACGGCGGCGCGGATAGGAAGCTTAGTCGGATCGATGTAGATTGTTGATTACCGCAGAACTGTGGGCCCATCCGTGCCCCCTGGGTGGCGGATTGCTTGCGCCCGACGCCGCTCCCTCATGTAAGGAGTGCGAGGTCTACACGAAGCCTTCCGGGGAGGGGGGTGGGGGGGTGGGGGCTTGATTGATCCGGCCGACGGCCCGCTTGAGCCAGTTGCCGAGGGTAGGGCGTTCCATGTAGGCGGGGCGGTGGGGTAGCAGCACCGTCGCCGGGAATAGAGCGCCTGGAATCGGTCGGTTGCTTGGTGGAGGGGGATGCCGGAACGCTGCATTGCGCGGTAGATGACGAAGCGGCGCAGAAAAGCTGTCCAAGTGGGCACGGCGGCGGCAGGGATTTGAACTAGGGGATTGAACCCGTCTCGACGATGGCGGTGTCCCGCCTTCTCACGGTTGACGAAGAAGTTTATGTTGTGGCTGTCGTCGGCCATGTCGTGGAGTCGGCAGGGACTCACCACGGGAGTATAACATAAACGTCGAGCTGATTGTTGCGTCGTTGTGAAGGGTGTTGCCGTAGTCGGTGCGTGGTGGGCGTGGGAAAGGTAGCATTGTCGAGGATGTCGGTGATGACGTCGGAATGCAGGGGCCAGGGCGCGCCGAAGCTCCTCGTTGGTCTTGAGCGGACGGATTTGAAGCGCGCGCTTCATTTCCATGGTGGTTGGACCGGTAGCTGGGGCGTCATTCCGACGGGTGTGACGCATGACGGTGTTGATGACGGAGAGGTAGGGCTGCAGAGAGCAGATGCCGATGGTGCCCCGCTCCGCAATCCATGCGAGGTATTAGCGGACGGACATTGCCTGCTCGGTGTAGTCCATGGAAGATATCCCCTCCTGGTCGACGCAGAACTCAGCGAAGATGATTTTGCCGTCGTAGTTCAAGTAGGTGCTTGCCGTGAGTGGTGTAATCAGGAGGCCGAGCACCTTCATTGGCGCCCCAGTCGTCCGTGCCGCACATAGCTTCGATGCTGCCTCGCATGAGCTCGCTCCATGAGGCCTTCGCCTCGGCGTTTGCGATGAAGTACGTAGGGGTCTTTGTGGTGCGACGGACGCGCCGAAACCTGCCGTATGCCGCTGCATGGTTCGACGATGGCACTCGTGGGGTGGTGACGACGGGGCGCCATGAGTAGCGCGAAAGTGATGCCATAAAGGCAAGGTACGGTAGCCTATGACGTCGTAACGGGGGTCGCGCGGGTACTTGGCCCTTCGGGCCGCCCACGAGAGGCCGTTGCGTGAGCGACGGGCAAAGAGGGATAGCGCTACATGTCGGGGTGGGCGCGCCCGAACGGAGAGTCGGTGTAGACTCGTGATGTAGAAGGACATATTGAAGCCGGAGGGGTTGACTCCGGCTAGGGTAGGGGACGGACGACGCCCCGAACATGCTGGTCAATGGTGAGGGAGTCGCACTCATGTTGACGACTGCGATACAACGTTGCTTGAAAACGCTCCTCAAAACGCAGCTGCATGGGGTCGGCACGGCGGATCACCCCATCATCCGGCATGCAACGGGTCTACTTGTTATACATTGATTGCCACCTATGAACTAGCCATGTAGTAACCCTGGTATGTATGATGCCCGTTTCACAAATATTTTTACCATAAATTGATATACAGTAGTACGATATTTATGGGAAAGTGTACATCGGCACGCCACAGATCAGTACAGATATATAGTACATATCGTATACGCGCCGCGAGCACAGCCAGATTGCTACTATTACTGCTAAATGCACTATATACTGTGACAGTGAGGTCCGAATAAACAATCGTGTATATACAGCAGCTGCTGTACGGATGCGCGCATATACAGCAGTGGACGCGCGATTTTGTAAGTGGCGTGTCGTTGTTAAATAAACGCATGTATTATAATGCGGGCTTTGCGGCCAATAGCCAGGTCTTGCATTCTGACGATGGAAGCAAGATGCAACAAAGAAACACAGCCACAGAGTCATCAGACGTCCATTCTACTTTGATCACGGATTTAAAATTCTAGGTTGTTCACTTTTGGTTGTATTACTATGGACATGTCGGGGCCACGAAACACTCACCGCTGTAGTGCCGGTGCCACAAGTCACATCCGAAATGACACTTCCCCGTTCCGTGGTATAGCTTTCCGGCTAACGGACGTGAACCCCGGTACACCTACAGTGCACCTTGGTGCACTAAATAGTTAAATAGAATTTCTGAGCAACGGAGGTCGTCCCAACCGTAACCAACAGTCAGGCCTCGTAGCTGACATGTAGGCTTTTTCCTCCCCCAGTACTTTGCGTGCATTCTCCGGACGCTCTCCCTGTAACCAAAAAGTTCGTAGCTGACACCCCAAGGCAGCTGGGATACAGTTTTCGCGGCGGGGGTGGGCCAGATACCCACAATGCGCGTGCGATGGGCCCAGCAGATCGCGGGCTCCGCCGCCGCCACCACCACCACCTGCCCACCATGCGGCTGCCCCTCGGAACGGCCATTACTGTCCGTTTCGGTGATATAACCGACGCCGCCAAGAAGGTATGGGTTGCTGCCCACCCAGGGGAGCCCGTGGCGGGTGTCACGCTGCGCGGCGTCGTCTGTGGCCACTCTGGCGCGTGGCATCGCGTCACTTTCGCCAAAGATCACCCTGAGATAGAGCGTGAGGTCAGCCTCAAGGCTGCCGCCCTCGTCCCCCCCGCCCCAGCAGCGGCCCCCGCGGAGCACAGGCGGGTGGGTCCGACCACCGTTGACTTGGAGGAGGGGCAGGCGGCCAACCAGCAGCTGCTGGATGCGTTTGCGGACGCCGATGCCGAGCCCGCTGGTGACTCCGCCGAACCCGACGAATATCCCACGGCACCAACCCCTCGCCCCACCCCCACCGAGCTTCCGCCGCCTGACTGGGAACCCGCCTCTTGCTACCGCTGTCAGCGTGAGCAGGCCAGAGCGTACCCCCCACGTTCCGGCCACTACCGCCGCAACCACAGTGAGGCGGCGCAGGCGGGCGTGGCATGGCACTTCTGGCAGTGGTTCCCCCTCAGCGCGATGTCGCGCGCCGTCGATGCCATGAACCAGCGCCGCCACACCGAGAAGGGGGAAAGCAGTGTCGTCCCCTTCACCCTGGCGGAGTTCAAGGTCTTCCTGGCGGTTCTACTCGCGATGACGCTTCACTCGACGGTGTCGCTGGAGGAGCTGTGGGACAACCCTGCAGTGCCCTCCATCAAGGCGATGCCCACCCGCTATGGCTTCGCTGCGCTGATGACACAGCGCCGCTTCAACGAGTGGCGCGCCTACTTTCGCTTCTGGGGCGACCCTGGGGACCTGCCTGACAGTCATTAGAGCGAGACATGCCAGGACTGGGTGATAGAGGAATCAGCAACGCCTCATTAGTGCTGTGGCAGGAGCGCGCATCAACTTCGCGTCACTGCAAAGGGAGCATGATGTTCCTGGCAAGCCTGGTGAGCGCTGCATGGTCTATGCCTCGGCCCGGCAGGATACCCAACCCATGCTCCTTGTGCATACATGCTGCAGTGATGCTATCACACCGCCTGTGGAGCGACTGAAGTCCAAGTACAAGGACGGCCGCGTACACAAGTACCGCTACGAGGTGGAGCAACGGGAGAGCCACGCCACCTATCGGCAGCACTTCAACGCGGTGGACATCAACAACAAGCTGAGTGTGGGCCCCCACTCTGTTGCCACTGGCTGGGGCCCCCGTAGTGCTGTGCTCCGGTTCTGGCTGTACACCGCTGCAGTGGCCGAATCCAACGCCTACCTGTGCTACACTTCTTTCACCAACAACAAGGACATGACGCGTCATGAGTGGAAGTGCGCCATGGCGGACGCGCTGGTTGCGGAGGGGAGGGCTGAGATGATGGGCTCTGCATCTGGCCTGCACAGCACCTCGCCTGTCCCCCGCAGCCGTGCAACTACCCGCAGCTCAAAGAGCTCTCATTGCAGTGCTCCTAGTCCCTTTGATACTGAGACAGGTGACGGACCCTCTGGAGTGCCCCGCGCGTTTGATGAGGGCTGGCGCACAAAAGGCACCAAGCGCACAGCTACGATGTACTCCGCTCCCAACCCTGAGAACACCCCCAGCAAGTTCAAGGATGGCAAAGAACGCGCCAAGTGTAGGCAGTGTGTGGAATGCCGCCGCAACCTGGTCCGTAGCATTTGCTCTGACTGCGGCGCCCCTGTGTGCTCATCCCTCTGCACCCGCCCATGCTTCGCCAGGCATGTTGCAGCCCACCTGCAGGCGGATGGATGGGCCAAGATTGGACCCGCCAACCCTCCCACCATCAACACCAACCGTGTACTGGACATGTAAACTCATCCCTCTGTGTAATCCTATCTTTCTGGGCATTAATGGTTATCATTATATGAGTGTCTTGCATTTTCAGAAATATTTTACGTATTTTTTGCATTTTTCTGTCTTTTGTCGATAATTTATCGGCCGCCGTCGACCCCGACGATGGCCGCCACCCCGCCCACTGTACCAACATCCCATCTTCCATGGCCAATAGGGACCAAAAGGCCCGGGAATCATGGTGGTTTGGGTGCGGCACTCCCCCTGGGTGATAGAGGAATCAGCGCATAAAGTTTTTCGCTGAGATTATCGCCGAAATCTGGCCGATATCCCGATTTTAGGGTTTCCATATGACGGTCCAGAAACCCTGTTAGGGTTTGTACTCTCTAGCATCAACATACTGGAAGGACGAGGAAAAACGATTAAACCTTGAGTGTGATATGGCCGGTCGACGACATGTATCTGTTTAGTGAACCCGGGTACACCAAACTAGCGTTAGCCGGAAAGTTATTACTGCGCTATTGTTGTTATTATTATTACTACTGCTGCTGCTGCATGCTGTATATGTAGTCGCTACTGTGACAGTCGTGAGGTCCGAATAAAACAATCGTGTATATACAGCAGCTGCTGTACACATGCGCGCATATATATACCGCAGTGGACGCGCAATTTTGTTAGCAGTGGCGATGTCCTTGTTAAATAAACGCATGTAATACCGGCAGATGGGATGCTGTCGCTACCGCCTGTACGTCACTCCAGAACCACTCAATGTATGTCAGCATTTTATGTGCACACACAATTACTCTCGGGAGAATACGGGCACATTGTAACTAATAGTCGCTGCTATTCCGTAAATCTAAAAATGTTTTAATGGTGGCTTCTGAATAAATTGGACAACAGAGCGAATTCGCACGTCCTCGTCGTAGACAATGCAGTTGAGTACCAAAGTAATGATTTTGACACGGATGTTACGAGCTATGCTTCCTTCGCGACCAGTGGGCCGGTCTGGAAATTCAATAATTAGACGATATATACGGAGGATACATAGACCATGATTTATTTTTCATCGACAGATACATCAAAGTACCCCCGAAATCTATTAAAAGATCTCGGAGGACACATTTTTTGTATTCGCTCCTTAGTCGCTAGTTATTAGTCCATCCCTGCATGTAGCGACTTGGAAAGAATTCAAAATTTACCGGCGGTATTGTCGATGCGGCGCAGCGACATGATATTGGAAGGCAAACGGCGGTCGACGAGCGTGTGCTGCGCAGCACGGTGCTGTTTCTTATTGCTGGCGTTGCTCGACACCCGTGCGTCACTCAAGCACACATTACTACCGCCTCGACCCCGTACCTCGACCACACAGCCTGCTGCATGTGTTTTGGCACTCCTTCATACTCCTTCTGGTCCTCTTTAAAAAACATCAAGCGCACCACACCGCGTTTGCGGAGCGCGTCGTGGGGGAGGCGTTGCGGACAAACTCTCCCCGCGCCAGCTGGAGCTGCTTCCGAAATATTCGTACATTCGTACCTCAATTCATCAGTCTATGCCCGCAAGGGCATCTTCTCCGACACGCTCGCTTTCCAAGCATACGCGCAATCCACTGGCGTGCGTTCCAGAGAGGCAGGCGCAGGTCCAGCTTGCTCATGTGCTCATCTGTTGTCGGAATGTGCTCCGGTAGGCTTGCGTCGGCCGCTACCGCCGCGGTGTCGCAGCGCAGCCGACCGCTGCCGCCGCGACTCGCTCATCGCTCCGTTGGACGGCCGTTGGGCGGCAGCGGCCCGCCGGTGGCGGCGGACCGCCAGAGGCGGTGGCTAGGCTGCGCCACCAGTTTGCAGGACCACACCGAAGCGAAACCCGAGAATGAAAGTACGGCATCGGCGCAGTCTGAGGGCGCAGAGCAGGGCATGGAAGACGTGTTGGAGGGCGAGCTGCGGTGGGAGGCCGAGAGGCAGTCGCAAGTGGGCGATCACCGCCAGCAGATGTCGGCTGAGGGCCAGTCCTTGGAGGAGCCGCTCGGGGTCATGGCTACGATCAGCATAGATGACGGGGACTCGGACCAGCTGCGCAAGCTACCCATGTCCGACATGGTGCGCAAGCTGGTGAAGAGCGATATCGTGCTGCTGCTGGACATCGTCGGGACACTCCTCCTGTGTGCGTGCTTCGCGCTGGACACACTCCCGCTGAATGAGTTTGAAACGGTGAGGCCCTGCAGCGCGCTGGCCGATTTCAGGCGACAACCCAATTCAGCACCGAAAAGTGGATACAGACAACGTGCATATGTGAACCGTCTGACGGGATGTCCGTCTGGGTATGTGCGGGTAGGACTTGGTGCATGCGCTGGAGTTGGACACGACCTTCTACTTCACCATGCTCTACCTCGCCCGATGGTGCGTGCAGCTGCCGGCAATGATCTGTCGCTGAACGGTGCCGGGGCTGCCATGGCTGAGACACTGCTTCTCTTCTGCTGTCAGGTACTCCAAGGGCCTGAAGCTCAACTTCATGCTGCGCCCGCTGTCGCTGGTGGATTTGGTGTCGCTGATGCCGCTCATTCTGGGCGATTCGTTCCGATCCGCGGCATTCCTGCGGGTGCTGCGCATTCTCAAGATTGCACGCCTGCTGCAGGTATCCTATCTGCATAATCCGTCATGGACCCTCCCTCCCCCCCCCCCCCCCCCCCCTTGCTGGATTTCGAAGCGCTGAATCCGCCATGTGCCGTGTGGCGTATTCCTCTGCCCTGGGTTTGTGCGCTGCAGGAGGAGGAGCTGTCGCAGCTGCTGACGCTAGTGACGGGTCACAAAGTTGAGATTCGGGACTACCAGCTCACGCTGGTTCAGGCAGCGTTCACGCTCTTCTCGGTCATTTTTGTCACAGCTGGCGTCATATATGAAATGGAGACCAGCGCGGTGCGTGCCCCCATCCGCACCCATGCCTTGAGTCCTATGTACGTCTGCATTTTATGCTTGGGCCTGTGATGGTGTCATATTTTGATGAGATTCATCAGCGAGGCAGCGCCGGTGCAGGGCGGTACTGCGCTGTCCTCAATATGTACATTGACCGTATCGCCAGCTCATACAGTCACCAACATACTGTCCCTGGCCTCGTCTCACAGTGTGGCAGGGAGGGTTACATATCTACGTGACTTATAGTTATGTTGTATGCTGTCCATGCATTTGTGCAGTGCTTCTCAGTCTCTAGCATGTGCCGTGCCCTTTTGCATCGCTCATCAATCCTTTCTAGCAAACAATGTATTAGTTGGCTTTGAGGTGTATGTGTCTCGCAGTGTAAGAGCATTGCGCTACTAACCCCTGTCTGGATTGGCTGCCCCATGTCTTGCAGTTTCTGAAAGCAGAGTTGAAGTTGGCTGACCCCTCTCCGTGTGCATTTCCAGGGGCTGGAAACTTTCTCTTCCTTTTTTGATGCACTGTACTTTTCCATCACCACACTGACAACCGTGGGATTCGGCGACATTGTGCCTCAAAGCGCCGGGGGCAAAGCTTTTGTCAGCGCGGCCATCTTAGTGTACACAGTGCTGATTCCGTACGAGCTTGGCTTGCTCGCCAATAGCCTGGGACTGATGAACAGCAGGCAGGAGAAGGAGCCGGCAGTAGCGGCAAAGCCGTCGCTCAGCACTGTGCCAGGAGTGGCCTGCAAGGCATGTGGGGCGACAGAGCATCAGAGTGACGCTAAGTTTTGCCGAAAGTGTGGCAAAACCTTGCGCGCCCACAGGCAGCAAGGCCCCCTGTCCAAGTGAGGGCATGTGGAGGTGCAACCGGAGCCCAACAGCTGCCTGTTGCAAACGGGGCTCCGCCGAGTCCACCTCATGATGGCATCTCTAGGGGCGCACTGGCCATAGGCATGCGCAGCAGCGAGTTCATAGTTGTGGCCAAGCTGGGCCACGCAGGAAATAAATGTAGCTATGTAACACGGCTCGCGGCACAGAGACAGTCCCGCAAATAAAAGCCATCACAATCAATATTGGCCCACATGGTTCTCTGAGCTCAAAAGGAATGGGACTCCAGCAAGAAACTGTAAATATCACAGGCGTGTGCGCTTTCCATAGTATAGTCGCAGCAGTGGCGGATATCAGTTGTGACACCACTGTTATGTTATCATCACTGTTATTCTATTCTCACGCGTTCATATGGTTGCATCATGGTGATAAGTCGCACGCCGCGGGTGACATAAATGAATGCTCATGAGCGGTCCCGGCCGCGTAGCGGGCGGTGGATAAGCAGATGATGCTTGTGAGGAGTTGGAATATTACATGTGCAGCCGTAATTGTAATATCATCACTAAGAGACCGCAGAAACACCGTCATCACAACTATGTGTACATTGATCGTTGTTAAGTATTAACTGAGGTTGGGAAACGACAACCGAGTGATGCCCTAATCCTATAGCGGTGCTAGCTAGCCCTAGTCGGCCTGGTGAAATCGGTTTTACGATGCTCCGGAAATTTCCGGACGAATAGTCGTGCGCAGATCCGTACATCGGCCACTGGCATCCCCGGCACCGGAGGGTTGCTGGTGGCACCAGCTCTAGCAGACCCTTCTGAGAAAGTACCGACTATTTAGGCGGGACACGTACACGGCAAAATCCATCCATTTTGCTGTTGCTAGCGACATAACAATAAATTATGACATAACAACAAAACAAGTAAATCTACGATGTGATATATTTACTATGAAAAGTAAATCGTCCAATAAAAGGAATCATCCATACAACAAATAAATGAGGCGTAATATCATCGGCGGCGGAATCGTCGCGCTAAATTCATTGATGGTGAGTATGGAGATATTGGGATACAAGGTACATCCCTTGTCCACTCGGTTGAGCTGTCGTCTCGTACGCGGGAGGTCCGGGTATCGATTTCTGGCCGATGTATTTTCGGCAATATCGTCCCGGCGTTTCCTGGGTTTCCCCGGTTGATGCATTAGCCCTTTGGGGTTCGAATGAGGCAATGGTCTACATTCTATGCCAGACCTACGACTGCAGTTGGCGCAAGAGGTCAAGTGCTGGGGCGGCTTCGGCCGATGTCCCGGGGCGAACTTTACTTTTACTTTTACCAACAGTCGAGCAATACGGTTACTGTACGGTGTCATGATAATGACGTGATGCATTATTGGCGAATCATGTACATGCCCACCTAAAGTCATCTGCTGGTGCGGTACCTACCAGCAAAATCATCGGGTAGCGACAATCTACTGCAATATGTAGGCTCTTTCCTTCCCCATTACTTTCCGTGCATTCTCTGGACGCTATCCCTGATTACCGACTACTAACAACCAAGATTGCAATACACTTGCTTCTTCATGACGACTTCATAACATTAATATCATTCGTCCCAAACTCCGTCATGTCACGTTCAACCGTTTAAACTCCCTCTCAGTTCCGAGCAGCAACGGGGCTTGCTTCCGTCGCATACGGGCAAAACTACTGGTATTAATCGATCTGAACAATGAGACTTCGCCGTGTAGTGGCCTGCGGCGTGCTGGGGTCCGCTTGCGGGTATGTGGCCGAGGCGTGCTACATACATATCGGCGGGGAGGGGGGGTGATCTGACGCAGCTCGCGTTGTTCTCGCGACAAGGGATAACCAACTGCATTATTTGTGATGCCGCAGAAGCAACCACTACCTTGGTGCCATGTCAGCACCGAAACTTTTGCCCGGCTTGTACTGTCTGGCTTCTCGAGGGGGTTAGAGACGTGTCCCGTCTGCCGGCAACATACCGACGGTGGCCAGCGAGTGTTATCCTGATTGGCAAGCTCTATGCATGCCGGCGCTGGAAGGGCTGAGGCATGGATCGCATGCAATGTTGGCAGTGATATTGTAAATCTGGAATTTATGACAGTGTTTCCAAGGACTTGGCATGTGCAACAGTGACACGTGTGTGTATCAAGCAAGCCATTGTCCGCCGCTTTAGAAGCATCACCCAAGACAGCAACATCTTCAAAAAAATCGAGAACACACCATGCATGCCAGCATTCGCGTGCCGTAGGGCCGCATGTGCCATGCACCAGCCTTGAGCACCTCATTCGGTATGTATTGTACCTGCCGGAAATGCTCCCCTTCTATGTCCTCATTCCGCCAGCCATGGCGAGGATGCACAGAATTAGCACTACACCCCAAAACGAGTTTGTCTCAGTCACCGTCACCTGCGTTCACTTGCAGCCACCATAATTTGTCAATTGTCGGCCATTCTGATATTTTGCATGTGCTTGGGTTTATCCGACATTTATTCGTGCTCGTATGCTGCCTGGACTTTGGCAACAATGAATGAAAATACATCACACAAATATAGTCAAATAAAATGCTAAATTACAAATAAACACATACAGCACCGCAACCATGCTCTGGGTTAGCGGTGTGTGATCGATGTTTTACCCCCCCCCCCCCCCCCCCCGCAAGAAAAGCAGAGAAAACTATGTTTTAACTTTAATTCTATTATTTCGAAATGCAAAATGAATACCATACCTTCCATCTTGTTTGCTGCAAAACAAAATCCATTATTATTCGATCCAGCTAGAAAAAAGCCAATCAAATATTATTGCCACACCGATAACAACCTTCAGATAGTTACACGCATAATTCCCGTGTTCTTACAACTTGCAATGGAAATAATAATTTGGCAAAGAAATAGCGTTACAATGACCATACTTTCCTTTCCGTGAAGTGGTTTTTGCCTCTGTAGCGTGGTATAATAGTACATTAATTTTGCCAGCTTCAAGAGGAGTGAGTAGCAGCAGCTGCAATCCATATTTGTATAATAATTACATATATAATCACATTTCATCTTATCAAATTCTTGCTACTCATGATTTCTGAATTATTTCTAGCGTGGTACCGCTCGAAGGCTTCGGAGTGCATGCTCATTCTGCATCAAGCTGTTATAAACATGACCAGTTGGTGATGAATGCGCCAGTTGGTGATTAATTAATGTCGGTGGTACCGCTGGTAGTACCGATGGGCGAAATTGAATACCTTTGTTGGGATAAAATTATTATCAAACATATCCGCGAAAACAAATGGTTGATGAACAGTGCCATTTTGGCACAACATTTTAATATAAAGACTCAATAATTCGTCGGGACGGCGGTATATTACTGACAAATAAAATTCTGTTATTATCCAGCATGGCCGCATGACGTATAGTCGTAGTCGCTATATATTGCTAGTTCTTAGTATATTTTTTAGTAGCAAGATTATTGCGTCAACACCCGAGGATTTGCCTGCCTTTATTTTGGGCGGGGTCTCTCCCTCCTTGCTTTTACTGGATTTTATTGCGAATTTTTCCTAGTTTATATGGCGTCGGGCCCTCCCTCAGCAGATTGCGGCAGCCTTTTTGTTGCACATTTATCGCACTCTCGGAATGCTGTGCTTCGCGGGATGGGGCTACCCGTAGGTTGCTACCAGTCCTTGCCCAAACTCGTTGCTCGAATCGGCGACGCCGAAACGGGTAGGGCAGACCTTTTGTGGTCAGTGCCGGGTGTTTTACTGGCAGTGTTTTATAGAAAATATGATTTACATGAGCTAGCAACAGAAGGCGATATCAGAAAATCACCAAAAAAAGAACAATCAGAAAGGTCCTCTACAGCGACTGCGAGGTGGAAACAGTAACATGAGAAGACGCATAATGGGCACGAGCACACGCATCAGACTTGTCCATCTGCACACCGGCAGAGAGAATGCCGCCCAGGGTACCATGCACGCAAGCCGAGACCCGCTGCAACAGCCCCCGCCGTGTGCGCGACAGATGGCGGCGGAACTCAGCAGGTTGGCTAGCGACACAGTTCCGAAGTGCCTGAACGGATTGACCACAAAGGAAGCATGAGGTCGGGGCGGAAGGACCGCAGTGTTTTATACGGCGATCCAACAGTGTTGAAAAATGTAGTCACTGGCCTTTACGTTTTAGTTTTGCTCATGCGGCAGTGTGCTTGTTGACTGTAACGGAGCGGTGCGCCTACACAGGGCTTTCCGCAAGTGGATCGCTGCCCACGGACGGCCCTCGTAGACTAACCCGTAGAAAGGGTTTCACTGTTCACTGTTGCCAGTGAGTGTCAGTCATCCTGTCCTGGCCTGGGGGAGAAAAATAAAAGGTATCTTGCTGACGACTAATTGCTCGCTGCATTCAACGGGCGGGCTGAATCAGGGCTCAGCGACTAAACCCTGCCGGGTTGTCGCCGTCCCCCGCCGTCGCCGTGATAGTAGCCGTCGGCGCCGCGTCGAAGCTCGACAGGGCGACCTGCGACTCCACCAACTTCCACCTGGCGGCGGCGGATTCTCCCTGCCGTCCTTAAATCCAGCAGCAATACCAGCGACGAGCCATAGCCGTTGGAAATCGTTACGTCTGTTGTCGCTGAACAACTGCACCACTACCTTTCTGTCTACCCTCCCTCTTTCAGCCCGCAACTCGGCAACTTCGTCAGCCATCAACTGTTGTGCCACTGATACCTAAACCGTACGCCATCATCAAGATGTCCTCCCCTCGCATTTTCCGCGTCGCCGTAGCGGCACTGGCCTTTTGCATGCTGGAACGGCTCCTAGTATTGAGTGAAAGTCGCCGCCATCTCCGATCCAAGTCGGCCGTCAAGGCGAGAGCGGACAGTGCATCGGCTAGGGAAGCGGCGACCTCGACAAGACACTTGAGCAGGGACGCGTGGAACACCACCCGGGACACCACCGAGGGCGCCTGGAGCTCGAAAACAGACTAGAGTAGCGACGCATGAAGCTCGACCGACCACAACTTTGAGGATGCTCTGGAAAAGACGAAGGACTGGCTTCACTCCCTGGGGAGCGCCGAGGGCGAGAGCGAAGCTTCTCTCGCCAACGCTGAAGCGAGTGACGATAACATCGAATGGCATGCCCCACGGCCACGCCGCCCACTCGCGTAAGCGATTATTTGTGGACATTGCTTAGGCCATGGACAAGACGACTTCCCTTACTATGCCAACGGTAGCAATACGCAGGTGCTTCTCTCCGGCCTTGCCGGCGCGGTCAGGGCGCAAGAGCACCGTGCACTCCGCGGCCGACGCGGGGACGCGCGCCGCGCCGAAGCCGGTACCGGTTATGTACTCGTAGTCTTACTGATATGTCATACACATATGTATACCGGTATTTTCGAGCATGTTGTAATTACACAGTATTACTCGCGCTTATAACAGGCTCAGCATGCTGTAATTTTATCGGTACGAACACAAGTGGGGGAGGGGCGTATTTTTACTTCGCTACCAGTAAGGATTACTGATAGATATAGAAAGCTAGCGACTACATGGTTCGTGTCTGGGAAACTGTACTGGTAGATAATCCTTACATTCGGATTGTAATTTCAAACTGGATGCGCATTTTTCTCTTGCGTGGTTACAGCGCGTGGTCGCTTGGCGTGTGCAAGTGTGCGGGTGGCCTGGAATCGATACACCTCCTGCTTGGTCGGGACGGCAGGCGGCCAGGTAGTCGCAAGAAGTTTATACGCGTTTATACGCTACACATATGGAAGATAGCCGCATGGCTGAGTTCCCACTGATATCAACAAACACGAAGGGAAGCACTGGCGGCTGCTAAGACAGCGATTGCATCCTTTTCAGTAAGTCATTGACTAGGGATTGACAGTATTGTATTTATATATTTCCAAGCGAGTCACGCATATGTGCTAGCACAAATTGTCAGGCACTCCCGAGGTTATGGATGAATGAAAAATGGCAGTGGAATAGTGAGTCCCACGAGCTATGGGATGACGACATGCCAGCCAGGGGCACAACATCTGTTTCCCCGCTAAAGTGCTTCACGCCCTGATCTGTTTTGCATTACGGGCGATGAAGAATCTGACAAATCATTTCTAGCTTGGCACAGGAATAACAGGCACGGGATTGACATAGCAGGCACATGATCGGCAGTTCCTTTCTGGGCAGTGGCCAGTGCGAACGCCCCCAGTGTCCTTGACTCCTCAGCGCGTCCGCAATGCTCGCGAGTACCTCGCGCGGGCGCTGTTCCGCGATGGCAATCGCCAGCACCGGCCGCCCCGCCCCGTCCCTGAGCGCACGCAGGTCAATGGCGCGCATCTCCTCCGCCAGCGCCCCTCCCTCGGACGGGGCCCCCATCTCCATGACGATGGCCGCCAGAGCAAAGCGTCTCCGCTGCTTCTGCTTCATCTTCTCCAACAAGGCCTTCTCCCCGGCTGAAACGCCGAATCCTCTCACGACCTCCACATACCTGCCGCCCAGGATGTCCACGCCATGCTCCTCCATTAGCCACGGCCAGCAGCCCACAAACCGTGGCCCGAAGGCCAACAGCGACTCGCAAATTGTGAGGCTCGTCTCACAGTGACAATGAGGCCTCTCAGCGGGCGGAGCGTCCAACCTCGCCCCGCCCTTCTCCACCGGCAGCTTCAGCAGCCACACGGAGGCTGGGGAACCTCCGCCGCACGCTGCCTCGGCAGACGCCAGATCCTCCATCTTGACGTCCGTCCGGGAGCGCCCACGGCTGCCAAGCATGTGCCAATTCACCCCGCACAGCACCTCCTGGCACAACACCTCCAGCTGCGCGATCATTCACCTCCACCGCCCCTCATGCTGCGCGCGCCTCCCGGACCCCCGCGTCGGTGATGTATGGGTTCAGCAATCTGTTCGCACAGCAGATGGCCAGGAAGCTGGGGGGGCTGATGCCGTCGACCGTAGCCCCGCCCTTGTCGAGCAAGCATGTCGAGCTTACATGTTATCGAGCTGAAGCGCTCTGCAGAGCTTGCAGTCAAATAGATAAGGGAAGCTGGCCACAGGCTCCTACGCCGAAGTACCCATCGCCCTCCACTCGCCCACAACCAGGTGCCATGCTTCCTGCCGGAGCACCGGCACCATGAGCATAGGCGGTGGTGTTGGTGGTGATGGGGTGGGGGGGGGGGGGGGGGGGGGGGGAGGTGAGCTATCGGTGGAGGGCATTTGTAAGTGCGGGTTTTGTTCGGGAGATATAGTTAAGGGTCTACCTACTCAGCAGGCGAGGATGTGCCATGCTTCCTGCCGGAGCACCGGCACCATGAGCATAGGCGGTGGTGTTGGTGGTGATGGGGTGGGGGGGGGGGGGGGGGGGGGGGGAGGTGAGCTATCGGTGGAGGGCATTTGTAAGTGCGGGTTTTGTTCGGGAGATATAGTTAAGGGTCTACCTACTCAGCAGGCGAGGATGTGCTGGCTGGGCGGACCTGGGCAAGGGCCATATGCCCATTCATGGTTGCAAAAGCGGCACAGCTGAAAGAGGCGAAAGGACCACCTTGACCGCCACCGCGTTCCAGCATCCACAGTGCCAGCTCGGCGTGCCCGTACTTTGCGGCGTGGCACAGCGGCATGGCACGAGACCCGGCAGAGTGGGCGGCCTTGTCGAAGCAAGTCGACATCGTCCGCTGGGCTGGGTCCGCGAAGGTGTGTGGCTCTTGCTTGGAAGCCTCCACTGCTCTGCACGCCGCACGCGCCGCCTCAACGCACGATCGAATTCAGAGCCGTGGGACCGCACGGGCTAGCTGATCTTCAGCAAGCTGCCTACCTCGTCAAAGACGTCCTGAAAGACCCGCACCTTCGCATGGCCCAGCCCCCACTTTGCCGCCGCGGCCATCACCATGGCCTTGGTCGCCAACCCGGGCTCCGAGGTTGCCCAGTGCCTATGCTGCTCCCAGTCCAGTTCCAGCCACATCCTGCGCAGAATATCAGCGCGCGCATGGCAGGCAACCAGATCAGCAACAAAAGGGTGCAGCACGTGGTCCCCCATGTATGGCGCCTTGCGCGCTGTCCGCTCTGCGTCTTCACCGGCCTGCGCTTCAGCGACCTCTGACACTGTCTATGTTACGCCTATCATGCTCCGCCAAGTTTTTAGTCTTCCATGGCCGGCTCCATGCAGTAGTTCGGCTGCCACTGCCCCACCAGGTCCGCATGAGGGCTTCCCGGCCGCACCACCTCCTCCAGCCCACCATCTAGCAGCCTCTGTGCGATTTGCCACTTGGCGGCATTTTGAATTCCGTCCTTGCTGGAAGTCAAGGCCTCCTCCAGCCAAGCCTCCCCCCGCTCGCCCTGTCCAGGACCAGGGACGGGGAGCGCCGCTTCCAATTCAAGGAGCATAACAGACTGGGCCCTCAAAGCCCAACTTGACTGCCATGTCCTTTGGTCATCGGCCGAGCCGGTCCTGCGAGAGCAGCTCAGGGAGGCGGTCCGCACGCCGGGCGGAGTGCAGCAGCCAGATTGCGCTGCTGGGCGCCGCTTGCTCGCACGCGATGTGCAGCAGATCGCCCGCGGAGCTGACAGAAAGGGGTCCATGCGCGCCGCCATCCCCAGCAGGACGGGACCAAGGGGGACGCCCACCGAGGGCGCCAGCCGATCGGAGGGGAACGCCCAGGGTGCAGTGTGGGAGAGGTCGCCGCACTTTGATCATGGCGTCGCTGTGGGCAAAGCAGGGAAAGGTACCTGGCAATAAGGGGGAGCAGGAGAGCAGCACATTGCAGCGTTGGTGGATGCATTGAGTAGGAATCAGGAACCACTCTATAGCTGTAGCGAGAACGCTGGGGTGAAGGATGACCAACACACGAATACAGTAATCGCCCCATGTGCCAGTGCCGAATGCCGCTTTTTGTATGTGATATTCACGAACGATGATGACCACACCCCCCTCGTTTCATCTCCTTGTACCGTGTAACATCAGAGAAAAGGACGCATGCACTTACCACTCAGCGGCACCTCAGGCAGCAGAGGGTTTTGCTGCCGCATCCTCTGTTCACCCAGCAGACGGCAGGTGCTGGATAAGGTCTCAGGTGCAATTGCGGCACGTGTGGACGCACGGCAGGTAGCAGCAGAGCGCGGGAATGGGCATCGGGTCGAGGCAGAATGGGCCGACGTCCTCATCCTTTCCCTCCCTGCCATCATCCCCGGTGGGCTCAACCTCTGCCAAGGGGGGCTTGAAGGTTGGCGACATTCTGGTTGAGCCATTCAAACACCTGCAAGTTCCAAAACTACTCCCAGGCCTCCGCATAGTCGGTCAGCAGCGCAAGCATGATAACCGCAATGCGCAGGGAGAGCGAGGCGAACGCAGATGAATGCAGGATCAAGAGCAGCTTGTGGAGGTTATTATATTTATGGCGTATTTTCTAAACAGTTAGGAGGGTGGGCTTGCCTTGACGAGGAGATCGAGCCGTGGGGGAGCGCATTCTTTAAACGATCGACGAACACCTAAACGGTGGTGATGATGCCGGCGTGGCGGAGAGCCCCTCATCCACCAGTCATCCGCCAGTCATCCGTCAGTCATCCACCAGCTCCTCCTCCAGGTTGAGGTCTTCATCCAGTGCTGCTCCCCCGCAGTCAGGTAGCCCCTCGTCGACTGCTGATGTAATGGCACTGGTCCCTCCCCAAGGTGTAGGTATATTTGAGGTTAGTGAGATGGTGGTGTTGTAGAGGCTCTCCCCATAGCTCTGATATGCCGAGATAGGGGTCTATAGTACAACCCGTCTACCGTTACACTTGAGACTTCGTTACCTCCCCGCCGAATTAACAGGTGCTGATGGGAGGAACTGAACTCGAGGGGGTACGAGTACGTAGGTCGGACCGAACTACCTTGCAGTTGGCGCACGAGGTCAAGTGCTGGGGCGGCTTCGGCCGATGTCCCGCCGGGGCGAACTTTACTTTACTTTTACCGAATTCGGGCGGTTCGACCCGGACACCCGAACTACCCGCCCGAACGGAACACAATTTAGCACAATATAAACCCCAATGGTCGGCTTTTACTTCTACTTCTATATTACTAGAAAATCGCAACTACCTGTAGCAGCGCCGATTATCTGCAATGTCGTACAAACATCGTAAAATAGATTTAATAAATGTGTCAATCTTGAGTTGATAATCATGTTATTATTTGTGCTATTAAACATTCATTTCTACTTCAGGTAGCATAGCGACTAGCGCCGGTGCCCTGTCTGGGTGGGAGATTGGCAGTACAGAGCGCTTTGAAATTGTCCGGTAAGCTTCATATACATTTACAAATGTATTTCTAAAAATATTGTTCAGCGGTAGTGGTCTGCATATGAGGAATATACTTCGCAACAAAGCATAACGCTACGGATGGACAGTTCCAGCAGCATAAATATTTACATAGCGAATGTACATGGCTTGGGGTATTCATCAGCTGCTTCGGCGCGCGCCCGTAGCTAAGGATTAAAATACTGGTCCGAGTATGCTGGCGACTATACAGCTAACTTCGCCTTTTGATCTCGGCCGATTGATGCGAACAGAGCTGTGCCTTTCGTTGACCGCCCTGTCCGAGTTACCACTGGCAGGGCAACAACGAGAAGCACCTGCTTATCGACGAAGCACCCGCTAGTATCTGGCCTTCGGCAACAGCCAAATCCGCTCCAGCGTGTGCCGGACGAGCTGTTATGTGACGGCGTTCATCGGTTAATCCATGGTGTTAGTGAAATTGCCCTCGGCGGCCTCGGCGCTCCCCAGGGAGTTGTACCAGTCCTCCGTGTTCTCCCAGGCGTCCTCGGCGCTGTGCTGGGTCGTGTTCCACGCGTTGCTTGTCCAGTTTCTGGTCGACTCCCAGGCATCCTCAGCCGAGTTGTCCACTCCCGCCTCGACAGCCGACTGGGACGAACGGAGTCGGCGGCGACCTTCGCCCGGCATGAGCGTAGCTGATTCTTCGGCGTCGGTGAGTGAAGTCCCGTTGTTCTCAGCCTCGTCGTTCGCCAGAGAGTTGAACCAGTCCTTCGTCTCCTCCCAGGCGTCCTCTGTGGTGTTCCGAGTCTTCGCCCAGGCGTCCTCGGCGGTGTTCTGGGTCGTGTTCCATGCGTCGCTGGTCCAGTTCCTGGTAGACCCCCAGGCGTCCTCGGCGGTGTTCTGGGTCGTGTTCCAGGCGTCGGTGCTCCAGTCTTCCATCGAGTTCCCGGCATCCTCAACCGAGGCAGTGTTCTCTCCCTCCCCGACGGTCGAGTGGGAGCGGAGATGGCGGCGACTTTCGCCAAGTACTGCTGGCGGCGCCAGCACGCAGAAGGCCAGTACTACTACGGCGACGCAGGAAAGGCGAGGGGAAGACATCGTGATGAAGGCGGGTATGAGCAGCACAGTAGTTGAATGACCGACGAGTGAATGATCAGCCGCAGGTAGGCAGCGGTGGAGGTGTTCGATAAATCACGTAATGATAAACTGGTTTTCGCTCGATGGCGGAATTACTGCTGGATTTAAGGGCAGGAAGGGCTGAGCCCCGCGAGCTGGAAGTCGGGGGAGTCGTCTCCGGTCGAGTGTGGACGCAGCAGCGCCGACGATGGTCACAGCGACGCGGACAGCACGGAATGGCGGTAATCTTCCAGGGGTTAAACCCTGCCGGTTCAATGGGCCTGCCGACCGAAGCACATCACTGTCGTCATGGTGTAAATTTCACTCCGGTCCTTATTGGTCCTTATGAAGAATCTCGAGGATCGCGTGGTATTCTTATTCCTTATTTCGCACATTTTATTTCCTATCCGCTGGTTAAAAATTGTCACTTGTACTGGCGGGTTCCTGGCGGGTTCCTCGGTACCGGTTATTCGTCTGAATTGTACTGCACGCTGTGCACCGCCCAGTAGCGTATCCCACAGCAGGTAGCGACTATCCCCTGGGGTGCGCCGTGCTGCTTTCTCCGCGCGGGTTATCGAACTACTGATGGGGGCGACATTAATAGGGCGGCTTAATGCGCCGCGGAATAATACGAGCCCCGTGTACATTAGTATGACCCCTTCGGTAGAGGATGGACGACACCCGCGGCGGAGATGATAATCCTTACTTATTATTAGAATAAAGTATTAAATCTTCATTATTAAACAGAACTTGCAGAACTTGCAGAACTTGGTAGGCAGCGTTGCGCAGCAGGGCAGCATTGCGCAGCTGCAGGGCAGCTCAGCGCGGGGAGAGCAGCAACGCATAGCAGTGGCATACAGCAGCTTGGCAGCATTATAGCACTACATGGAGGGGTGTATAGGGCCACCATATGGTTGCCATGATGCTGAAATAATATTATTGTAATATGGTGATAATTCCACAAAGTGCCCTACCCCCTCTCCATTTCGCATATGGCAGGAACATCCTGCACACAGCCATGCATTGAAACCATACCAAAAAGTCATTCCAGTGGTAGTTATTATGCAATTTTGGGCATGTTCTACTAAGTACAGTGAGATCAACATAATTCCAGGAGGAGGTCTGGAAACAGAGGCGGGGGGGGGGGGGGGGGGGGGGGGGGTTCTAAATCAAAAAATTAAATCGGACACGGCTAAGTATGACCCCTTGGTAAAGTATGGACACCAAAGGGATGGCAATCCCGAATTATTAATTAATAGCATTAAATCTTTATTTCTACTTCTAGGATAGCTGCTGCTTCTGAAATGCAATGAAAAAAAAACTGTTAAAAAGTTAAAAAACATTGGATCCAATTCTGCATTGCTGCTGCATGCCAGAAGACTTAGAAAGCGGCCATGATTCCTCGTGCTGGTACCCTCTCCGTACCGGTGAACCCCGCCGTGTACACCCGCAGTCATTGCTGTACTCACCCATCACCGTTATTTCTCCAATTGTGCGGGCCTAGCGTGACAACATCAACATGGACTGCACAACAGCATGCGGTATATGATTCTTGTACTGTCAATGCACATTCCACCCCCCCCCCCCCTCCGGGGGGGGGGGCTTCCGGACTATTCATTAAACAGTGGCAGCGGAGGTAGATCGGACATTGAGTTCTTACAGCTGCCACGGCAGCATGGCACACAATGTCTCGCCGTGCTTTGTTACATGCATTCCACCGCAGCTGGATTGAAATGGCGCGGCGCCCCAGCTTAACACACCCCAGGGGCAGCTGTGCTCTCTCTCCCACTGCAGCACCTGAATGATCCCTCCGGATCGGCTCCGCTTGGGCCGGTGCCGACATGCCTGGGATTGTGTCTTTGCATTAACACATAGCACCAATAATCAGATTCTCGGTAGTGGTAGGCAGCAGTGGGCAGCCGTGCAGCTTCTTTCTCCTCCAACTACTCTGTGTTTGCTTTGTCAACATACTCATCTGAGTCTGCTTCATCTGCGTCTGCTTCACAGGGGCAACCTTGCCGGATGAGCCACTGCAATACGTGTCCCTCCCTCAGCTGCATCAAAGCAGGTATTCCCATCCCAGGGGCAGCCCTGCGCATGCGCCCACACAAAAATATGCCCGTGTTCTTCAGATACTGCTCCAGCGCAGGTGTTCCCATCCCAGGGGCAGCCGAGGGCCGTTACCCACTGCAGCAACTTCTGGTGCCCTCCATAGGCTGAACAGCCAAAAGTATTTCATCCCACGGGCAGCCATTCGCCCGTGCCCACTGCAACACCTCCAGCTGTCCACCGCCACCTGCGCATGCGCGTGTTTCTTTGTTCCAGAGGCAGCCATGCTCCCACGCCTACGGCAGGACTTCCAGGTTTGGCTGCCGCGGATTGGCTGCCGCGGAGCAGGATGCTTTATTCCAGGAACAACCGTATGCCCTTGCCCATTGCAACACCTCCATGTGACTGCCTTTGCCTGTGGCATTGCAGGTGCATGGATACCAGGGGAAGCCTTCCTCCCTCAGCCACTGTAACAGCTCCAGGTGCCCTCATATGGCCGCGTGATTGCAGGTCCCTACATCCCAGGTGTAGCCATGGGTCCTCGCGCACTGTAACAGCTCCAGATGCCCTCATTTTGCTGCCTCGCTGCTTGGCCGGGTATGCCAGAGGCAGCCTTGCTCTGTTGCCCAGTGCAATACCCGTAGGTGTCCTCCAGCAGCCCCCAGAGTGCACACTCGAATATCCCAAGGACAGCCCTGTGTCCTCACCCACTGAAGAAACTTCAGATACCCCTCGTTGGCGGCTGTGCTGCATCTTTCGACACTCCGGCTGATGTTGAGCCCTCGCGCCCGCTTCATAACGGCCAGTCCTCCGCCTTTTGGTGCTGTCTTGTACGCAGTGTGACAATAGTACCCACTGGCGCATTGGGAGCGCATTCACTGCAGCAGCCACAGCTGTCCTGCCTATGCCGCCAAATCGTGCATGTCTTGCTGAACAGTACCCAACTAGAGGCTCGGTCGATTCCCCTATGCAGCATTTTCTGTCCACCGAGCCGCACGGCTGCCTTGCACATTTCCTCTTCCCCCTTCACCCAATCGTTTTTTAACGCCCTGGCTGGCACCTCTCGCCTGCCCATGAAGGCGTGTGGGGCCATGTGGCAGCTGGAAGCCTCACTGTCCATGCCATCACGCGCCGCCCGGCCCACCCCCTGCAGCACGCCCCGGCAGCTGCTGTCATCCGGGACGCCTCCCAGGCGCTCAGTAACCAGTTTCCACTCGTCGGCCGACAGTTATGGGGTGTGGACCACCTCATGCCGCTGGCCAGCAAAGCTGGGGTCAGCCCCTACATGTTGCATAGAAATCCGTGGCTGCGCAAGCCGTCCGAGATAGGCATGTCGCGCTGCGCGATATGCCGAGTCCTACCACGGTCCTTCGCGTGGAGCTGGAGCTGCCCCTGTCAAGTGAGCACGCGTGTGGATTGGGTTTTTTTTTTCGCATGGATTGGGGTTGCATGGGACACACACAACGGGGCGCGCGTGGCTGTACTTAGCAGTTCTGCCAAGTCTAACGCCAAGCGTGTGGCGGCTCCGATACTCGTCGAACGAATACCCTGTAGGAACCCTGCGCTGCAGCCAGTCATATCCTGTCCCGGAGGCGAAAACTGAACTCCATGCTCCTCTTTAAATTTAAAATTTACCGGGGGGCGGGAAAAACGAAAACGAGCATGGCTCCCATCTGCGTGGTTCTCTCTTGCGCAGGTCCGCGGCTGCCGAGCTACCCAGCCCGCAGTTCACTCGGGCTGGCAGGCCCAGGATTCCCCTCTGGCTGGGATATCCGACACCCGCGGTGCGCCCCGGCCGCCTTGTGCAGGTCCTCAGGGTGCGGCACCACCCAGCGTGGGCAGCTAGATAGCTTGGATAGCTATGGCAGCCCGCCGGTGGGCGGCGGAGAGCCGTCCGGAGCCCGGCGTGTCCGGTGGGCATGTGCCGGTACAGTTATCCTGTCCATCTGCAGCCCTCGGTACGGGTGTTCACACAGCGACGTCAGGAGGGGGGGGGGGGGGGGGGGGGGGGTCGTGTAGCCTGGCCATGGGCAGCCTGGCTGATAGGTGCCTGGAAGCAACCGCCTGATGTTGACAGGTGCCTGGAAGCAACCGCCTCATGTGTACTCGTACGGTACTTGTACCCCACTGGTAGTCCCACACAATTCGGGCGTCCCCGACCGGCTGTCATCCCGTCGTAATTCTGAGTCCCAAATAACACTACATCGGGTACAAGTATACCCGTAGGCGCCCTCGTCGTGGCTGCAACATAGCGGTCGTTGTCGTCGCGCTGCATTGTGAACACGGCGTCGGAGTCGTCGCACGATCGTGCGCAAGTAGCGACTGCTATTGTCGCTCTCTCCATCATCGCCCACGGTTGTTGCCCCCACGCCGCCAGAGGTGGGTGCACCGGCCGGCCACCCCGGTAGCCATGCCTCACGGGCTCGGTATCCGCCCCCCCCTACTCGCCCATCTCCAGCCGGCGACGGGGTGGGGTGGGGCGCGGTGGACCACCTCTCCGACGTGGACATGGTGCACATGCCGGCGGAGATGTCCATGGAGACGGCGGTGCCGATTGACTTTCAAGAAGCGTGGGCAGAGGCACAACGCTGCGTGAATGAGCGGGTGGTGGCGGCGATGGAGGCCAATGACCCCGTGGCGTTGGATAGGGCGCTTAAGTGGAAGTACCTGTTGCCGCAATTGTTGCTTAGGGCCCCGAGCCGAGGCGGACGGCGGTGGCTACAAGCCTTGGCGTGGCGCTTCCGCGCTTTCGCGGAGAGGCGCATGACCGAACTCGTGCGCTCATGGGACGACGCGCGCACTGAGGCGTTCTACGCCGGACACGCCCGCCAGCGTCGGACGGACGCCGATCTCTTTGCGGCGCTGCTCGTGGGCACCGCGGACACCGTTGTGGCGTTGATGGAGGACGGAGAGCTCTCCCGAGCGGCGGGCCGACTATCTTCTAAGGGTATGGGCGACTTGTCCGATCCTGCTATCCTCGCCCAGCTGCGCGACAAGCACCCGTCCCGTAGCCACCCGATCCCAGACGCCGCGTATGACATTCCGGTGGACGAGGCCGCCCTGACGGTGGACATGCGCGTGCCGTACCAGCAACTCAAGCAGCACGTGGCGGCGGGGCCCTCAGGCATGCGCAACGAGTATCTCCGCTGCTTGGTGGGCGAATACGCCCCGGCGTCCGGGCCCGCGGCAGTCCGCGCCATGTCGGAGGTTGCCTCCATGTATCTCCAAGGTCGCCTGCCCGGGTGGTTCAACCGGCTCTTCGCCTCTGCTAGGCTCGTGGCACCTGTCAAGAAGCTAGGCGAGGGGAGGGCCCCGGACGTGCGGCCTGTGGCAGTCGGGGAGGCGGAGCGGCGCGCAGCGGAGCGGGCAGTGGTTGACAACATGAAGGAGGCATACGTGTCCGTGCTCGCTCCATCTCAGCTCGGCGTTGGCATTCCCGCGGGCGACTCTGTGCTCATCCACGGCGTCCGGCTCATCGCCGAGAAGCTTGGCCCACGTGCCGTCATCGTCCACACAGACCTTCGCAACGCTTACAACGAAGCATGGCGCCGCACAATCATCCAGCGCCACATCGATTGCTCTCCACTACACCCTGTCATCCCTGCGCTCCTAGCCTCCCTCTCCACGGACTCGTATCTAGTCGTGGACGACCGGTCCGCCCCTCTGCGGTCGGAGGACGGCGTGCAACAGGGCGCACCTTTGGCCACGACTTCCTTTTGCGTCGCGATTCACCCCGAGGTGCAGCAGTGTGATACCACGTTGGAGGTCAATGACGGGGCGGCGCGCTTCAACGCCGACGATGGAATTTTGGTGGGCCTTCCGGAGCACGTTTGGCCGGCTCTTCACGCCTTCCGCACGTCCATCAAGGCGTCCGTGGGGCTTGAGGTGCGCTTCGACAAGATGCAGGCGTACAGCGCAGACATGGAGGCGGCGCGGCGTGAGGCTCCGGCCGACATCGAGTGGCCAGGGCTAGATGGCCATCACGGCATCGCGGTCCTCAACGTGCCGCTCGGATCGCCAGAGTATGTGCAGGCGTACATGCGCGGCAAGGCGGAGGAGCTACGAGAGGAGGTGGACGCTAGCCTGAGCAAGCTTCTGTCTGCCAAGCCCAGCCGTCGGTACACCCACGCCTTGCATCACCACGCATGGGCCCTGCTCAAGCATTGCATGCAACACAAGGCGGGGTATTGGCTCCGCAATTGTCTTCCGTCCGAGGTGGAGGCCTTTGCGGAGGCGGTGGATGCCACCATCCTCGCGGCGGTCGAACGGGTGCTAGGGGTCTCTTTTGATCCCTCCACGTACGGCACCGACACCAATCCGGTGGTCACTGATTTCTTGGCGGAGCTTTTGCACGACCCCGACCCCATGGCAGCGGAGGTGGCTACCTTGAGCGAGGATGCAGTGGCCAGGGCGCGCAGCAGGCTTCACCTCCCCACTCGATTGAAGGGAGCTGGCATCCGCCGCATGGCTACCGTTCGTGATGCCGCCTTCATCGGCTGCATGAACGCCATCCTCCCAAGGTTCCTGACTAGGAACTCCGGCACCAACACCCCCACCCCTGGTTTCTTCGACCCACAGCTCGGGTCCGTACTTGGCCGAGGCAGCTTCAACGCAAATTCTTCCGCCCGCCAGTATGACCACTTCCTCAACGATGCTCATGGGTCGGACAGCTACGCCGCGGAGATGCGCGAGGCGTGGGGCCGCCTCCAAGCGGCTACTGCTGGCCATCTCGGCGACGCAGATGCACGCCAGATGGAGCGGGAAGTGGAGGCTGCGTCGGGCTCGCAAAAGGAGCTGACGGCATTTCTAGACCAGGCCAACAACTCTCGGCTTCGGAATGAGGTGTGCGCTCTCCCTGCCACATGTAGGGAACGGATCTTGTTCAACCAGCTCGACGCGGCGTCAGGCATGTGGACAGTGGCCATCCCCACCGCGCGGACAGCCATGTCTCCGCATGAGCTGCGGGAGGTCGCTGCCGGGTACTTCTTTCTGCCTAGCCCGTGCTTGGCCCCGGTGGTTGGGTGCCAGATTATTCTGCCCTCGACGGAGCACAACCCCGTCATTGTTGATCTATACGGCGACGCGCTCATGAACCTCCCGGCGCCTGGAGACGCTCACTGGCGTGTACAGCACGACGCTATATATCGCAGATGCCTTCCGCGATCACTGTGTTCACGACCTAGGTATCGCGGTACGGCGGGAGGTGGATGACTTGTTCCAGCAGGCAGTGCCTCTCGGCAACACCGTACCCCGGGATGAACTCAAGGACCTAGTGCCGGACGCAGAGCTCTCCCTTCCGGCGTTCAACGTCGTGACCGGGAGCTATGATCCCCGGAGCTTGAAGTCCACGCTGCTAGAGTTCAAGACTATGCGGTACGGGGTCAAGTACACTTCAGTGCCCCGGGCCACAGCTGTGGATCGGTTTGAGCGCTCCCTGTTGGGCGACATACAAAGGGGGTTGGCTGCGCGGGACGCGGCGTGGCACAACACAGAGCCCGGACAGAAGGGTCCTCTTCGAGACATCCTGGATATGTCGGAGTACACGGGCATGGTCTTCGGCACAGTGGGTGAGGTGAGCAAGGGGGTGCACCGCACAGTGCGTGGTATCGCATGCTTGGCTGCGGACCGGGGTGCCCTCTCATCGCGGGGCACTCGGTGCATCACCCGGGCTCACCAGGAGGCCTTGCTCGCAAGAGATTATCTCGGGGTCCTGAGCTTGGTGGCCGCTCGAGAGCGTGCTCGCTGCCTCATCAGACGGCGCAGATTCGTCTCCCATCCCGTTGCTGAAGCTGCACAGCACGTCCGAGGATCACCCACACACACACGTGCTCGCGTGGCCCGGACTCTGAACCGTGTGCGCATCACTCATCCATCCCGCCTTATGCGGGATGCGGGCCGCTTTTAGGCGGCTTGCTGTGTTGATTTTCTAATTCTGGGGAACTGCCCTTTTTGTAATTCACACCAGTACAGGTAGTCGCAACAGTCGTATTTTTTTCCCAGCCCCGGGCCGGGACTAGCGACCCACGGGACAGGCAACATTTTACGCTCGTACAGGTATCCCGCTCCATCATCGTCACGCTACGCCTTTGCGGGCATTTCTCGATGATGTGTACGCACTGCAGGTCGTCGTACGTACAGCGGTGCCTTTCCACGTCAGCTTGAAGCGTGGCCAACCGCCGAATACCCCCAGCCAATCGTGCAGTGTGTTTGCTTCCACGCAAGCACCCGCCTCGGCGCCGTAGCCGTCATCATCTAGCGACTTGACCTCGTACAGTACCTCACAATTTTCTAGCAAAACCAGCGAGACTCGCTGTATATGGGCACGGGGAACAGTCGCCCCTGCCCTGCCCTGGTGCTACTGGTGTGAATCTCAGAAGGCCACTAAGAAATCCAGTATATCTAGCGACTCATCCTTACCCCCTCCTGCTGATAAAAGCAGGACCAAAGATCGACACAGATACCGCCGGTAGCAAGCCGCCTAAAAGCGGCACGCATCCGTGCTACTGATGTGGTACATCCGTGCTATTGGTGTGCATTGCAAGAAGGCCAGCAATAGATCCCTCGTTAAAAGCAGTACTAACTAAAAGATCAACAGAGCAAACCGCCCCAAAAGCAGTGTACTAAAACTACGACAGTACTGCTACTAACAGAACTAACGTCAACTGTGAAAGGTTGCCAGCAAAAGAGAGACATGAGCATGAAACCAAGGTCGAGCAGGAGGACATGGAGCCAAGAACCAAGAAGGAGCCAAGGGAACAAGGGCCAAGGGAATGTAATTAAAAACAGTACTGCTACTGGCACGGTACCGTACTGCTACCGTGCTGGCGGCCGGCCCACCGCCCGCCCGCACCGGGCAGTTGTTCCTCAATTGCATTCACCGATCGAGCCGTTCTCACAAAGTCTTTCTCAGTCACCGACGAGACGCCCTGCGCATACAAGGCCCAGACGCATCGCGGAAGCCTCGCTTCTCAGAAGAACAAGTCAGCGCAGTAGAACCTGCGACCAGCAGCACCCCAACGCACCTTGAATCGCACCCCTGTCCGCACCTTGAATAAAAACAAACCGGCGCCGCCGCCCCGTTTGCCCGATTATCAGCTATTCACCCCCTGCTGGCCCGCCACCTGGTCTATCGGGGTGCAGCAGCAAGGCGCGGGTCGAAATCCTACAAGCACCTCACCGAAGCAGCCTCTCAGCACAGTGCGTAGCGGCGCAGCAGTCTGTCAACGTTGCGCCAACGTCGCCAACGTCGCCGTTGCCGCTCTATTGGTCGGGCGGCGCAGCTCGCCGCGGGCCCGCAACGTGCTCAAGACCTTACGAGTACAGTACTGGTACCAGTATCCGCCGGGTATCTCCTAGGGCCCAGCACGTGAGCCCCGTAGTCCTAGTCAGCAAATCGCATATATAATCGTGGGACGACGATCGCGCAACGCCCGGCCTGGAGCAGTCACCCGAGCACTCCGTCACTCTCCAGCGACTCATCTGCCAGCGGCGATACGCTGCCTTCAATGGCGTCGGCTCTTCGGCAGCCAGCCATGGCGCCGGTAAATAGGTCGTCTCGCGCAGGGCGCCGCGGACTCGGCGCCCCTCGTGTTCCGTCCCGCCCGTCCGCGGCCACCCCCAGCGGCCAGCCGTCGCAGTCGGGCGGTTCCACCCAACGCGCGCGCAGCGCGTCGTCCTCAGCCAACGCGGCGTCCGTCGCCCCGTTGGAGCAGGTCGCCCCCAGCGGGCCCTACTGCACGGTGCCCCCATTCGAACTGCGCCGGGCTCCATTTTTCCAGCGCCTGCTGTGCAGCGCCGGCATCGCGTGCCCGACTGGGTACTCGTACGAGGCGCCTCGGCAGTGGGCGGGGCGTGTCGCCTGGGCGACCCCGAGTGGGACCGGCTCGGGGCTGCCGGCGGAGGTGGAGCCGCTTGCCTACTTCACGGACGGCCCAGGCAGCGAAGTCGAGAAGGCGACGGCCAACGGGCCTCTGTCGTGGTGGCGGTACCAGGGCATTGGGCTGTAGGAAGGCGCAGTGCCGTATTGTACACTATCCGGCGCCTTTTGGTGTCAGCGCTCTCGACTAGCCTGAGCGCCTGACCTGCCTGGTCCTCAAGTTGGCGCTCTTTTGATTCGCAATCAGCTGTCCCCGCAAGTTGTCATTTCTGAAAGCTATTGATAGTAGTATCCAAGGGGTTTGGCCTATCTTTAGTGCGTTTTCGTGTAATCTATATAGCATGTTGCCAGGACTATGGGTGCAAAAAGTTCACGTGCACAGCAGGACACTCGTGAAATGCAGAACGGCAGGCGCGGCATTTTCGTTTGGGCAATATGCAATGATTGATCAGTTAGTCGCTGCTGAATGACTGAATGTACTAGTCAGTCTGCCAGATGGGCCGAGACTGCATGCATGATTGACGCTTGCATGGGCAAACTGAAATCACCTTATGATATATCAGAATTATATATATATAGCGATTACCATGGAAAGCCTCTGAAATATGGCCATGTAGTCGCCATGTTTCCGACTATTCCTGCCTGTTACTAAAAATTAAACGCCGCCAGTCTGTCTGCCTGTCTGTCTGTCTGCCTGCCGTACCATTGATCTGGGCTCATGGGTCCCAACAATAATCATGCATTATTTTGCAGCACGGCGAGTTTTATTTGTTTGTTATGTATATTTTGTCCTTGCACATTTTGACAAATACTTTTCACACTGTTTGTTTCGACATTTATTGAGGTGAACTATATCCGGGATATCATATATTGTGTGCATGGCGGTGAGCCAGAATGGTATCAGTCGTCAGGCATTCATCTATATGTGTTACGCTTCTTCAGTGTTACCGCCTATGGGCGAATCGCAGCGAGCATGACCCCCCCCCCCCCCCCCCCCCCAAAACTCCAGCTGTTGTACATCAGGAACACCCCAGCACGAAACAGATATACTGACACATTGCACCTGGGCTGCTAGGTCTGTAGGCAATGCTCATGGAGTAGACGCAGCTATCACCCGCATTCATTTCGGGGGAGTCACGAGTATGCTTTGCAACCACGAGGGTGCCACAGTACTGACGATGCGCATGACTCTCCTCCCCTGAAACCTGGCAATAAATATGTCAGCGGCATGTCCAGTCGTTGCTGCATTTAGGGGGTACATGGTACACTACCCACATGTTTCCGTGTGGGTAGTGGCGAATCCAATCTGCAATCTCGAATACGCTGGTAAGGAGAAAAAAATGTGATGAGTGCAGTATGAAGCTGGCGCAGGGCACAGGCTGCGGCGCGGGCAACGCAGGGGTGCGTTTTGAAGCAGATAGTGCCTGGTTGCGTCCGTGTGGGGCAGCGGGAGATGGAGGGGGTGAGTGAAGCGCAGTGGAGGCAGTGTACCATGGGCGCTTCTGCGTAGTCTACATGCTGCTGGCGTACTGATACAGGCGTGACCATGGCCGGCGAACTTGCATGCTTGGGGGGGCGGCCCATGCCATACTAGGTTTTAGGGAAAGGAAGGGGAAAGGGGGGTAATAGAAAGGGGGGGGGGGGGGGGGGGGGGGCATATGCGCCGGCAGCTTGGGTTTTGCCCGAGGTGCCTTTGGGCTGCTGCCAAGGGACAGAGCGGCGCGGCGGCTCAGCCAGGCCGCGGCATGCTGCTGCAGCACCCGTGCCGCTGTACTCCGCCGCTTCAGCAGCAGCCGCTGTTGCGCTGACCAGAGGGAGCCTCCCCAGGCTTGACGGTCTGCGAGCCCGAGGCCCCCGCACCGTACCCGACCTTGATGCCGTACGACTGCGCGGCGACAGCACAATGACAATCAGCCAGACAGTCCGCCCCTCCGTCTGACCAGTAATCAGGCCACAAGCAGGCAGGCAGGGTGAGGTCGCGCTCGAGGGGAGAGTTCGGCGCGTCAGCAGAGCACTGCCGGACAGGGTGGCCACCTCGTTCGACACATCAAACACGCCCTGCTCGATCTTCTCGTAGATCTTCCGCGCGGTGTTGATGAACGCCTGCCGCGTATAGGAATGGCTTGTCAGCAGGGCACAGCATGCCCACAACACATCTGCGCACATAGACAGAAAGACATACGAACACGCACACACGCACACACACACACACACACACACACACACACACACACACACACACACACACACACACACACACACACATTCCTGGGCAGACCTCATCGAATGGAAAACACCGCACCGCTCGCGGCTAAATTGCCGAGCCGAAATCAGAGCAAACACGGTTTGTGCTAACGGTACATCAGGAAGCAAATCATCATCACAAAAAAACGCCGCCTCGCTACTATGGGATGTCTCATCTTCATGGCACGTCAATATGTCAACTTGGCTGACAACTCCAGGGCTGGTACTGCAGCCATGATGGCAACACCCGCATCTGACATCTCCGCCAAGCCCGGACCTGCCTCTGCGCTCTACACCCCTCCGGCGGCTCGCGACGGGGCGTGGCGGGGGCTCACCTCCTCCACGTTGTGGGCCGTCTTGGCTGACGTCTCCAGGAACACCAGGCCGTGCTCCTTCGCAAACGCCTCGCCCTCCTCAGTGGTGACGGCACGGCGGTGCTGTGGCGGGCACCAAGAGTGCAGGCAGACTGTCAGTGATCAGTGGAACACCACTGAATCCCACTCCGCAGCGGGTCCTGAAACACCTCGGTTGGTGATACATAGCATGCACGCTTGAGCAAGCTGGATGAACGGAGGACCCCCCCCCCCCCCCCTTCTCAGCAACCATCAGTCTGCACTAGTCCATCAGACCCGAACTGCAGCCTCCTTGTACAGCGGCATACGGTAAAAGCCGGGAGGGGGGGGGGGGGGGGGGGGGGGGAAGGGTGGGCGCGCACGTTCAGGTCGCTCTTGTTGCCGATGAGCATGATGGTCATGTTGGGGTTGGCGTGCTGCCGGGCGTCCTCGAGCCAGCTAGCCAGGTGGTTGAACGTTTCCCGCCTGGCGAGCGAGGAGAGGGACAGTACGGGCAGCGTGGGCTCACGCAGGAGGGGAAAAGCCACCTGCACAAGACCAAACTCCGGATCCAAGGCACTAAAAGGGGGTTGTGTGGGTGTTGCACTCCCTGCCGTAGCCAGATGACCCCTATGCCCTGGACACCGCTCGTGCACGGCCAGCCGCCCCAATGTAAATCCCGGCAAGTCTCACCCCTCCGCGCAGCCCAGACCTGACCCCGGACTAGTGAGGTGGGGAAACTGGGGACCCGTGGGCTGTCCAAAGGCCCGTCCAGTCTTTCTGCATGCCCTATAAAACCCCCGCCTCCGTGCCCCCCCCCCCCCCCCCCCCCCCAACTCCCCGCCCTTCCTGATAACCTGTGCCCTGCGCTGTGTGGGTTGCTGCAGGTTGGGGCTCCACCTGGTGATGTCATACACCAGCAGCGCGCCTGCAGCGCCGCGGTAGTAGGAGCGGGTGATGGAGCGGAAGGACTCCTGGCCAGCCTGCCATGCGGAAGAGTGGCAAGGGGGATTGCAGGGGTGAGAGTGGGGGACCTATCAAACGTTCCGGCCACTTCAGCCCAAAGTCCCGGCTTTGGCTGAATTCAGTTCAGGTGGCGAGCCCCTCAGAAGTGCCCTGAGCTGAATCCATGTTGGATTTCAGGGCTGCACACAGCTGAATCCGGTCCTGGTGGAAATCCTCTTGGTATCGATGATCGGAACTGAAGTCAGGTCGCACTTGAGGGCCGAGTTTGAAGCTGAATACCACCGCTGTGATCTTTACCACACTGTAATTCAGGATTAAGTTCAGGTCTCAATTCAGCTCCAGCTGAGCTGAGAACCTGCCGACCCCACTTCCACGCAACCAAGAATGGGATGGGATGGACAGGCGCTAATGTCGCTTTGTGGGTGGGGGAAGGGCGCGCTCACAGTATCCCAAATCTGCAGCTTGATCTGCTTGTTGTCGATGTTGATCATGCGCGCGCCAAACTCCACGCCGATGGTGAGGTCATGGACTGGCTGGAAACGCTTGTCCGTGAACTGCAGCAGCAGGCACGACTTGCCCACCCCGGTGTCCCCGATGATGATGTACTTGAAGAGGTACCTGCAAAGGGGAAGCACCGCCGCAATCAGGCGCAGGCCCTCGGACACAGAACCACTACTATCCCCGGCCCAGTCCCTGCCTTCCCAGCATCCTCAACCTCCCTTGGGACCCCTTCAAAACGGACTTCTCAGGGGGGGGGAGACTCAGCTCTGAAACCCCCCTCTTTCCAACACCAGAATAGCATCCTCCGCAGGGGCAAGCCGCTAAAGTTGCCTCCTGCTCCGTGGGACAGCTGGGGTCTGGCCTACCCAGCGGTGAAGTGAAGATGGAAGGGGTGGGGCCGGGCAAACAGTTCGGGAAGTTCCGTGGGCTTTCCCGTGAGGCGAAGGGGTAGAGCCCGGGGGGTTCAAGGGGGTTAGGGGGGGGGGGGGGGGGGGGGGGGCATTGATGTAAGGCAGATCCCGGCCCGCTCTGCCCCCCCTCCCTAACCGCCCCAAAACCCCTTATCGCCTGCAGACCGTTGGAGGGCCCGTCGCTACGGCACCAATGCGGAGACGAGCTACACGAGTACCAAGTAGAGCTTCGTTGGACGCGAGCGGGGCCAAGGGCCGCGTCCGCTCGCCTCCCTACGGCCTTCGCGCGCTCCCCGAGGCGAGGCGGGCTGCCGGGGCTGGAAGCGGGCCGAGGGAGGGGAGGGAGACTCACGCGTACGACATGGTGCGCCGTTTTCTTGCGGCACGCCGATAGTCTCAAGCTAACAAGCTTCGTGAGAGGCGCTGGATGTCTGTGGCGCGTGCCGGTTCCCGCGGGAAAGGGGCTGGTGGTGGTGGCGGTGTGATTCGGCGGGCTGTAGGGCTGTCCTTGTGCTGTCCGTGATTCGGCGCGCTGCTGTGCGGTGCGTGCGGACGACGACGAAGCGGCCATCTGCGGTGCTGTGGTCCGCTCGACGTCTCGACCCGGATCCGCCCGCGCACTTGCGAGCCTTCGGATCTTTATTGCTTTTAAACCCGTACTTGACCGCCCAGCATATCATCAGGGCCGCAAGCCGCATATTAAAACTTTTCTATTCCGGCATAATTGCGCAGTATTCTTTTACGTGCAATAAATAGGGACTGCAAAAAACATTTATGGTGTAGTCTGCCGTGAAGTGAACTTTTTGGTTACAGGGAGAGCGTCCGGAGGCGTCTGCCGTGAAGTCGCTAGCTTGCAACGACGATTGCGCGCGCGGGGAACGAACTCCAGCGCCGTTTAATTCTAGCTGAGGCGGTTCCGCGGACGGCGCGGGATATCATCCGCGACATCTGCGCCATTCTCTGGACTTTGCGTGCATTCTCTGGACGCTCTCCCTGTAACCAAAAAGATAACATCTGCGCCAGCAGTAGCGACTAGTCATTCGCGCCCGGTGACGTCATAGTTCGACAGCACAGCAACCTTGCTGTTTGCCAGTCAGTCGGGGGAGCGCAGCTAGGGGTGTGACCTGCAGCTCTCGCCGCTGATCAGCCCTCGAGAACTGGATAACGGGCCGCGTAGCCTTCCACCCGAGTCGACAGCTGCTGGCGGCGATGGCGGACTCGGCGGGCGAGGCGGAGCTCGGGCCGGCGGCGGCGGCGGCGGCGGGTGTCGACATGCAGCCGTCCGCCGACGGAAACAGCGGCCAGGAGGAGACGCCACAGGAAACAAGAAATGCGGAAGGCGTGGCGGGATCTGATTCCGATGGCCAGAAAGCTGCGAGCGATGGAGAGGGAGGGCGGCGGGAGGAGGAGGAGGCGGAGGCGGAGGTGGAGGAGGAGGAGGAAGAGGAGGAGGAGGAGGAGGTTCGCGCAACTCTGCCCCGCGTTGAATATAATTTGGGTAAAGGAAAACAAATGGCAAAACAGATTCCACCAGGGCGGCAGTTTATGGGGCGCTAGCTATAGGAGTTTCATTCTAGGAGGCCTTGCGTACGGCGGCTATGACACGGTTGGGGCCTCCCTCGGTGGTTGAGGGATGCATGCCTGCGGGGCGCAGTGGATGCTGGGGTTTGTGGAGCCGGCGGAGGACGCGGCCGACCTGCTGCGGCACCGCTTCCCCAGCAAGCTCGGCGGGCGGCCGGCGTGGCTGGATCCGCTGCGGCTGCCCTCGCCCGAGCAGCTGACGTGCGGGGCTACCGGCCGCCCGCTGGACTTCCTACTGCAGGTGGGGGACAACACATCTGTGCCAACCTTATGCCAGTCAATGCCAGCGCAGCTCTTGTTTCTGCCTCTATGCATACCCAACACGCGTCCAGGCCACATCACATGTCAAGAGAGCATTGCGTGCCCCCATGCCTGGGACCTCTGTGTCCTCCGAGTGCCAACGCACCGATAAGAACCTGTAACGCTTGCTATCTACAGGAACATTCGCCCCATGGGTTTGAACTGCATTAGACCCATGGCAGATAGAGCAGGTTCTTGTTCGCAGTATTATTATTAAAGCGTCGGCACCGGAATCCCAATGACGCCCTCTGAGTTCCGCCATCCGGGCGTGTCCTGTCGCAGGTGTATGCGCCCGTGGAGACAAATGCGGCAGCCTTCCACCGGACGCTCTTTGTGTTCACCACCCCCGAGGTGAGGGCCGCCAGGGGCGATTTGCGCCAGGTTGCCCCGTGGCGCTCCATCAGCTGGGTGGGCATGCTGACTGAGAAGAGGGGGCAGGAGGGTGGGGTGGCATAATTAGTTTTGCATGCAGCGGTGCGTCTTCCGGCATTGCAACTGCTGATGAGATGGCTGCGGCCGACTGCGTCCCTGCTACCTCCGACGCAGGGCGACAGCGTGCACAAGCCGGGCGCGGTGCGCGTGCTCCGGTGCCAGCTGCCGCGGGAGAACAGCTTCTACGCGTCGGAGCCGGCCGAGCCCGGCGACCTCGCGCCTCCCTCGCTGCCGGTGCGGCCATGCAGCCCGCCCGCCCACCCTTGATTGACCGCCAGAAAGGGAGGGGGGGTGTCGGGGAGCGATGTCTGAGGGCGCCTGATTTGGTGCGTGTGGGGGTCCACAGGTGGAGGAGATGGCGCGCCTGCAGAAGCGGGACCGCTGGCGCTCCGCGGAGGCAGAGGTGGCGGTGGCCGCGGGGGATGCCCCGGCGGGTACGAGCTGCTGCTTTACTCGCAATCTGCTGTAACATGTGCTGCATACTGGTGGGATAAGGGGACCGGGACAGGGACAGGGGTACGGGAATGAGTGTCTTTGAGCGGCATTGCGGGAATGAGCGGCACTGAATGATGTGGCATGGCATGGTATTGCATGACTGTAGCTGTGGGTGTGTCGCCTCATTTTAGTGGTTGCAAACTGCTCCTCTCCCTCTCTCTGCCGCTATGTACATGCATATAAGATGGCAGGATGTGGCATGGCATGGCATGGCATGGCATGGCATGGCATGGAATTGCATGACTGTGGCTGTGGGTGATGCCTTTTGTCGCCCCGATGCAGCGGCTGCAATGCGCCCCTCTCCCTCTCTCCATGTATATATATAATATACATATAAGCACACACATGGAAAGTATTCTTTGGGCTCTTGCAAATATATGTGATTTGACCCCCCCCCCCCCCCCCCCCGGGGTAGGGAGCGCCCAGGGTGGATTGGGGAACACTCTGTTTTTCAGTATATACCGCAGATATAGCAGGGCAGCACTACTGATTGTGTTTGTGGCATGGGATAACGGCAATGGAGCAAGTATATGCAGAGACACGTCCGCATGCTACGCTGTTCATCCTGATAGAACCGGTGCTGGGGGTGGAGGGGGGGGGGGGGGGTGGCGAAGGAGGCTGCTGGCCCGAGGCATGGGATGTTCCCCGCCGTGACGCGCTCTCCCACGTGCGCAGAGCTGGAGAGCGTGCCCATGTGGCCGGAGCGCGAGATCGTCGTGGAGCCCGAGGCGGATGCTGTCGCGGGTGCGACGCAGGATGGCATTGACGAGGAGGTCAAGCGGTGCGCCTGCCGCTGGGAGAGGGGAGGGGCGTCGTGCTTGATGGGTTTAGCCCGGCAGGCTGGTGGAGGCAAAGGGGGCGGGGGGGGGGGGGGGGGGGGGGTGATGAAGGTTGGGGTTGGGAGGGAGGGCGTTTTTGGTATCAGACAGGTTTGACCCCTCTCTTCTGAGAACGGGTGGGAATTACTCACATAGGAAAGTAACCATGACGAGCAGCGGCGATGGTGCCGAGCGCGTCCACCTCACCTAAGCTCAAGAGTTGACCACTGCGAGAGGGCGCTTCACTGCGGGAGCCCGGAAGGCATGTACTGCGACTCGACTTCGGGTGTTGAGGTTTAAAACACCCCCAACGGGGACCCCCCAGCTCCAATTCCTTGCCGTGCGCATCGCTACCCGAAAACGTCCCGACTGCAAAGCCAGTGCAAAAACTGATGGAGCTGTCAAGATATCGTTGAGCTGTCCAAAATTTGATCAAAATATTAACGATCACTGCATAAGACTGAGATAAGGCGTACCTTTCCTAAGAAAACTCGACATTGGAAATGAGGGTTTTTTGTACGGTCTTAGAAACCCTAAAACCCTTTCAACGCCGTGGGTTTTTTGTAGAATGCGAACCGTGGAAAAGTGGTATTTTCAAAAGTAGTGGAATTATCGTTAGCCGCTAGCCACTGGCCGTATTCATTGGGCAAGGGGGGAAGAGGGGGGGGGGGGGGGGGGGCAGTCTTAACCAAACAACGAAGAATAATGGGATGAGGGGGCTGTTCGCTCCCTTTTCTGGCTGCCTCGCTGAGGTCGGCGCTGGCTGCGCAGGCTGATGCGACAGTACAAGGCGCAGAAGGACGCGGGCGAGGCGCTCACGGAGGAGGAGCTGCCTGCGGAAATCATGGACACTGTGGAGGCGAGCGTCACGGACGACCGGCAGCGCTTTGCGGTGCGCCAACCCCCCTTGACCCCCCCCCCCCCCCCCCCCCCCCCCCCGGGTCCCACCTGTTCCCCCCCCCCACCACCTCCCAACCGCCACCACCACCAATAACAACAAAACAGCGCACCGAGGCATGGTGGATCTGGAAGCGGCAGTCATGCAGTTGCATGAGCCGGCTGGCTGGGCCGGCGAACACGTAGCGGGCGTTGTCTGATCGGATTTAACGAGTGACGGGTGCGAGCATCGGGTGGACAAAGAGGGCAGACGTCCAGGGGGCGGGTTGGGGGGGTAGCTGCGTCTCGGGCTACTGCAGCTGGCGCTCGCTACGCGCCCGAGTATGCCTTAGCTTTGCCGCGTGCCAGTGCCCATGCGCTCTGGCAGCTGGCGCCTGAACCGCGGAGGAGGCCTGGGGGCCAACTAGGGGGGGGGGGGGGGAGGCTGTGCTGTAAACAGAGTTTGGGTCTCCGCGTTATGACTGTATCCAGGGATCCCCCCCCCCCCCCCCCCCCCCCCCCCCCCCTCGGCGCTGAAACCACTGTAACCCAATTCTCTGGTGGGCCAACAAGGGGGGTGGGGGGGGGGGGGGGGCTGTGCACAGCCGCCGTAATGTAAACTTTGGGTCCGCACGTCATGCAAGCGTCGGCCACTGCCCCCCCCCCCCCCCCCCCCCACCTCAAGCCCCTGCGCCAAAAGAGGGGAACCCTATAGTAAAATGATGCCCCCAATGATGCAGCGCAAACCCGCCTGGGAGGTACTGCTGAGATTGCGATTCGCAGCCGATCATTATCTTGGCCCCCGAGCGGCCCTTTTCACAGCTTCCGTGCGCAGACTGGCGGCCGCTCCTGTGGCGTGAGGGTGGATCGGGAGAGCGCAGGTTGCTCGGGGCGGCGGAGGGGAGCCGCAGGGGCAGGGGCGGGTCTGTGATGTGGGCAGCCACCTGCAGCTGCGGCGCATCTGAGAGGTCGGGTGGGGGGGGGGGGGGGGGCGACTTGGCGCACTTGGCGCGCCGCTGCAAATGCCGCCCTGCCCTGCCATGCGTCCACCTGACCCCCCCCCCCCCCCTCCCCCCGACCTCGCAACCCCCCCCCTGCTGGCTCTGCTCCGACTCCCGCGCAGGCGTTCACGGCGCGCGTGGCCGCGGCGCCGGAGCAGGTGCTGCGCTACTGCTTTGAGGAGGGCGCCCGCCCGCTGTGGCCGCAGGCCGGCAGAGTCCCGCGCCCCGCAGACATCCCGCCCTGCCGCGCGTGTGGCGGCCCCCGCCGCTTTGAGTTTCAGGTGCCGGGCCTGCGCGGGCACCTACCCCCAAAGGCTGTCTGTCTTGTCTCCCCCTTCGGGCCTCTGGCAGAGGTGTGCGTGTGCCTGCAGAGGTAGATGTAGATGGTAAATGTATGTATTTGCCTGCGTATGGGTGTTGATGTGCATAGCATGATCTCGTTGGGTTAGCGCAGCATGGTCTGAACCTCCCCCCCCCCCCCGCTGGCCACTGCCGAAGAGAGGGGAAATTATGCAATGACAGTTGAACCTTCAAACCAGATCAAAATGAACCAAGGATAGGTAACGTGAGGTGGCCACCCCATCACGGCACATTGTTGAGGCGTTGCCCCAATAAATAAACAAAGTAGTGTTTCCAATGGATGAAGCAAGTGGTGCGTACACTGTGTTGTGATGAGTGTCTTTATCTGGGATGAGATGGGGTTGGCGATCATTCCCATTTCCGTTGTGTTTGTTTTCTTGCGGGGAATGGGAAGAGCCCCCCCCCCCCCCCCCCCCCCCTCCAGCTCACGTGCCCCCGCCCCCTGCACCGCCCTCATTGTTGCTGCGCCGCCGCAGATCCTGCCCCAGCTGCTGCACTTCCTCAACATAGACATCGACGCGGACGCGGAGCGCGTCGACACGTCGCTCGACTGGTGCGTAGCCGGCTCCCGCCAGCGCGTAGAGGAACCGCCGAACGTGCGTGGTGGTTCCAGAGCGCAAGTGAACACGCGCGGGCGGATAGATCCGAAACCTCGACACTGCTGTTTCGTTCCGAAGGCTCTGTCGATCTCATGTGCCGATCTCATGTTGTACGTAACATATAATCTGGAGTAGCCTCCGTGTCACCGTTTGATGCTCGCAACGCCGACTATTACCTCGGGCATGGGGCTGTACTCAGGCACCCACGTGTGGAAAAGGGTGATGTCCCTTAGCCCCCCCCCCCCCCCCCCCCCTTACGAGTCCCACGGGCGTGGCGCGTAACGATGCTCTTATAAATCACTGTAGGTATGATCCCGGTTGGTCAGGGCGGACGAACAACCTGAACAGTAGGACCCACCTTTCTGTGATGATATGTGTACGCGCGAGTCAGCTCCCGGATATGGCGAGGCGGCGGAGGGATCCGCACTTGCCCATTGGCGCTCTCACTTTTGACCCCCCCCCCCCCCCCCCCCGCCCTGCCCCGCCCCGCCCGGGTGTGTCGGGCCGCAGGAGCACCATCGCCATCTACAGCTGCCGAGACAGCTGCAGCCAGGCAGCGCCCGCGGAGGAGGGCGGCAGTGCGTACGTGGAGGAGTTTGCGTGGGTGCAGCCCGCGTGAGGTGCTGCACCGGGCGGCGTGCGGGCATCCGAGAGTGCCTGGTTCAATGCCGGTTTAACGCCCAAAGTGCCGCCGGTCTCGCACTGCAATGCTCACTGTGCGCACCCTGGTCTTGCCACCCTCATCCTTGTTATCCTTAGGCACGGTATCAATATGGCATTATTTTGCGTCCATGTCCTGCGTTGCTTGCCTGCACTTGCTGCATGCACCGCATGGTGGACTGTATCACTGGGGCGCAGGCGGTAGCCCCGTCATTGGGTGAAACCATAGGATTCGTTGATGATTGTGTCGGCATATTGGGGCAATGAAAACCCCATACACCCTGTGGATGTGTATATATAAATATATAGATAAATACATCTGCATATATAAATGTATATATATATATATGTATACATCTGTATATATATATATATACATCTGTATATATAGAGAGAAATATGTATATATGTATACATATGGATGTATCTCTCTCTCTATATATATATATATATCTATATATGTACATATATATGCTCCGATTACTGGCACGCCAGGCCCCACGATGCATCAGACTTGTTCAGACCAGCAAGAGAAGTGGCAGGGACCTGTAGTATAGTCGTCGCATTAGTTAGTTTCCCGCGTCACAATATAGCTATCATTATCATGCTGATGTTATTCATTATTTCGCACATTGCACAATGGATTATTCCACGCATACCGCACCCATTTGCTGACGCAACGTTTTCCGATTATTATTATTATCATTTATATGTTGTAGCACATATAAATAATGAATGGCGCCGGTGTTGCCGCATCGCTGGCTCCTTTACGTACGCTCCGGGGGAGGACCGCCCATATTATGCAAGATGAACCGAGAGTGCCGCCCTGAAGGCTCGAGGCCACCGGCCGGACCGTGAGAGCTCAGTCGTCACTGCATATTAATTACATGAGCTAGCAGCAGAAGGCGATATGAGGAAATCACCAAGAAAGGACAATCAGAAAGGTCCTCTACAACGACTGCATATTCGTATGTACCGGTACTGTCTCATCTCGTAACAAAGACAACGCAGCATAATTCGGTACTTGATTGCGGACCTGAAAAATGGGCGGCCGACGCGCGGATAGGCTGGCTGGTCCCAGCTCGCCCAGGCCGTCTGTCCGGATTACGAGTACCTGTACCCGTAAAAATACCGGCAAACCTTTTGTCCCGGGCGAGCTTTACTTGAACTGTTGCCGCCCTGAAGATGCGCCCAATCAGCAGTACGCACGCCGCTTGCTGTGCCTTCAGTGTGTCAGCTGACTCCTCGTGAGCGGCTGCGCTCCTTAGTTGCGGCAATGCACACTGCCATTTGAGTTTATTCACAATTCACGAGGTCGGACTGTTTTGGTGGCCCCTCTGCCACAGCACTTCCAATGCGCGAGTGTCACCACATGCGAGTACAGCAACACACCCCAGGAGGTGTGCGGCCTGTTTTTGAAATCCAGCAGCCACACGGATGAGCAGGTCTGTCAGCCACAAAAGCCCCGATGCACCTTGTTTCCTTTCCAGATGTGAATAAAAATATTACATCACGGACACAATAGGCTCCAGACGGCTTCATCCGAGTCGATTTCAGGCCGAATGGATATATTCACCTCTTCCTAAACACCTACACGCCTATCCAAATAAAATGGTGCAATGGGTTAGCTACAGATGTTGCACCATCGCGCAAGGTTCGCGGTTCTGGAATGTTGGGTAATACGGACTGAGGGAGGGGTGGCCACGGGGGAGGGGGGAGGGGTGTCTGATTGAGGATTCATACTTACTTGCGCTCCAGCAACACCATATCACCCGCCATTGCCAGGGTACTTGTACCCTTGTCCTGGACTCTCGTCTCGCCTTGCGGCGTCTCGGCCCGTGGCGTGCAGCGCGCTGCCGCGCCGCGCTAGAGCAGGTTGGCCAGCGGCACGCCGCCGCCCCGCGCCTCCACCTTGTGGTGAAAGCTGAAGGTGGCGTCGCCCTTGTCGCTGTAGCGGCGGATCACCGAGCTGGCGACCCCCACCGCGGCGTCGCGCGCCTCGCGCTTGCGGGTCCACTCGTCCGCTGGGCGCACAGGCACAGCATGGTGGGCGTGTCAGGATGTCACGGCACGACAATGGGTACCGTTCTCGGGGGGAGGAGGGATCATACCGGCATGCGTATACACCGCTGTAGTTGTATCATTTCTTAGCACACCATATATACAGTCCTCTATATACACCTAATGTACAGTACGCGTAGCTTATCCCAAGTTGGCGGTCCATACTTGTAGTGTCTACCGCACCAGAGACCTTGGCCTGCAGGTGCCGGAGAATCCAAACCATTTGGACCCAAACGATCCAAACGATGAAGTGGATTATAACGTCCGCTCGAAGTTTTCCGTATACAGCTGTGGTGGTGCATTTATAGCAAAGTCGATGCCGAAGCAGTACTTCCCTGTTTCCCAAGGAATACCACCTCCTGCCGTGGAGGAGGGCTCATGCCGGGGGGGGGGGGGGGGGGGGGGGGGGGGGTCATAGATAAGCGTGGCCACAGGAAAATGATAAACGATATATCTCAAGATGCAGGACATGGCACACTTTTAAATTGAATGCACACAACTCCATGGCCAATCGCCAGTGTGATGACCATCAATGTGGATGTGTGTGAAGAGAGGGAGGCGGGGAGGGGGGAGAGAGAGTCGGCGAGCCACCGGGGTGCTTGTAAGCAAGCAGCGTTGCCGAAGGATGTGACCAGCGCAGTTACACACACACACAATCATTATGTATGCTGACTCACTTCACACGATGGCAATACATAGCCGCACGTAATCGACGGTTGTCCCATCCTTCATATGTGGAAGCCTAGCTATGGCGAACAGGCACTATATACAATGAGTATCTGTGATTGCATGTAATATTTGTAAGGCCATAGTGATATTACATGCAATCACAGATACTTATTGCATGTAATATCTGTAAGGCCTAGATGACTCGGCTTCCACGCTGATTGCATTGGGCGTTGGGGGGGGGGGGGGGGGGGGGGCGGGCGCACGTGACATCTTGTACCACCAGATGATGAGGACCGTCATCTTGAGGTTGGTCTGGTCCACGCTGTAGTACTTGACGTCGAGGTACTGCTCGTCGTACTCGGTCGGCTTCTCGCGGCACAGCTGCCGCAGCTTGCTCATCAGCTCGTGCTTGATGGTGTCCGCCGCGCCCACGTCCACCTTGAGCCACCACCGCGTGTCAGCAGCGGGCAAGGGGCGCGCGCAGGGGGCTGGGCGGTGAATGTGGCCCGGCAAGAGGTTGCCATGCTGAGGGCGGGAGGACGCGCGCGCCTCCTCTGTGATAGTGTAACTGTAGTAATGTAGTACTAGCTTCTAACAGTACATCGAGTCTGTGTTTTTTTGATAGTTGACAATGGTAATCCTAACGAGTCTTATTCTAAGTTTGTTTGATTCTTTTATGATTGTTGACGTCAAATCGCTGATGTTTTATCCGGCAATGGGATTGATTTGAAACGAGGGAGCCTGTTTTCTTTGTGGAATACTAACACGCGCATGCCGTGTCGGTAAGTGCACACATTGCGGGAGACAGCAAGATAACAACCCCGAAATTACGGCACCCCTCGAACAGCGCACCCGGTTCCCGGTTGCCATGATCATTATTGTAACGCTCCGCGTGTTCACCCTGCTAGGGTGAGACCCCCCCGCCCCCCCCTCCCCCCCCCCCCCCCCCCCGCGCGCGCGCCATCTCCCCTTCTCGCCACACGCAAAGAGGGTTACCGTAAGAACTGCGCCGCTATGTACAACGGGTCACACCTCGACGATCGACGCAATCATTGCGAGCTCAAATCAGTATGTTCTGTTCCGCCTCGGACAATCAGATCCCCCCCCCCCCCCCTTGGGCCTCCATCAAACCCATATCAGCACCCAGATGTTGTTTACTACTGAAGGTTGCGGATTGTGGCGAAAACGAGCACCACCCGAGCCATGATAAGCACATAAAGACGGCGTAGCTGGGGGGGAGGGGGGGAGAGGGAGGGTCACCTGGAAGTAGGTGAACTCGGCGTGGTTGGAGCACCGCGAGAGGTTCAGTATCGGCTGCGCAGTTGCAGCGGCAAGCAGGGGGTCAGCTGGTCAGCTCAGGGTCAGGCGCTGGAGACGAACGGGAAGGCAACGGAACTCCAGAATGGGCACACGCGAGCCCTGACCAGGGCGGTTCGGGATCCTGGGGAGTACAGGCTCGGGGCTTTCTAGATTGTCGGTGTTTCGCTTTCGGCGGCGGGGCATTGTCCCGCTCTGGCGGCATACACCCGTACCGCCTTGCCCATCCGAGCTGGACAGGTTTGATTATCTTTACCATTCGATTAAGTGAACAGGTAGGAATTTAGGGTTTTAGGGTTTGGATTTAGAATTTGGATTTAGGGTTTATGGTAAACCCTAAACCTAAAACTCTAAACCCTAAAAACCCGTTGGTGTTGAGTCTATTGGCATTTTAGTCGCTGTCTCGCAATAAAGCGGAAACTGGTCCGTCATATGATGTCTGCCCTGATTTTGACAACGAAATCAGCTGCACAAGCGAGTCATAGTGGGCCGCCCGGTTGATGGGTGTGAGTGTGAGTGTGTGTGTTGGGGAAGAGGGGGGGGGGGGGGGGGGGGGGGAGCTGACCTTGCTGATGAGGGAGGTGTTGGTGAGGGTGAGGGGGCGGTTCCAAAAGTCCAAAAACGACGTGTTGAGCAGGCTGATCTTGCGCACGTTGAACGCCTCGCCGTCCAACGTCACCCTGCGCCGCCATCGAGGAAGCCAGCCGAGGCAATGCCGCACATCAGCGACCGGACTGCAGAATGCTTGTGGAAGCAGCGGGACGGGCCATGTCGTCATGGGGGTGAGCGGGTCTATCATCAGTGCATGTCAGCGTGGGGCCCTCCTGTTGCCCTGCCGCAGCGAGGCACGCACCAGTCGCCGACGTCGTACGGGTGCTGCACAAACAGAAAGAGCATCGCCTCGTACCTGCGCGCCGCCGGGCATGACATAGAGAGCTGTTTTTAGCATAGCACGGGTATACTGTGAGGAAAAACTGAGTGAGGCTCCGAGCGCTGACTTCGGTGGCGGATTGCTTTGGGTAGCAGACTCTCGGAAAGGCAACAAGGGCTGGGAAAAGGACCCCGCCCTCACCCCCCGGATGGGCGCGGCAGGCGGTGTGCCAAGACATGGTAGGCTTAATGGAAGGGCGGGGGGGGGGGCTCACGTGTTGCGGATGCTGTTGCCAAAGATGAAGGAGAGCGCCAGCACAGTGGCGGAGAAGGTGGACAGCCCCTGCAGCACGTCCACGTTCCTGCGGGGCAACGGGGAAGCGCGGGCGGTGCTCTGTCAGGCCCACCCTCGGTGTCGCGGAACCTCGCAGGGCAGGCGGGGCACAGCAGGGCACAGCGTGTTGCAGACCATCTGTACAATGTTTGATGTATGCGTGCTGCATGCTCGTGCGAAGTGAGAGAGAGAGGGAGGGAGGGGAGGGGAGGCTGAAGATTGTGTAGTAGTAGGACACCACCACGATCGCCAAGTGCAAAAAGGGGTGTGTCACGCTCATTGACGCCCTGTCGCTGTGTTGTGTCTGCAAGTGGCCTCCCGATGCCTACTGACGCAGCAGTTTAACTAGCAGCTGGATAACAGCGGCTGTCGGCTGTCAGATTTGCGCGTACGAGCATCCCATCCTATTTATGTTACGAATTATGTCCCTCCAGGCTGATATTCAGTTGGACTGTGTATCTTATAAATATAGTATTCCTATATTATTGTATCTTATAAATATAGTATTACCACATTATCTGTTCACTAATTGCTGGGCTGGACTGGGCGGGCGGGCGTACCACACGAGGAAGTAGAAGCCAATGAACAGAAAGTGGAGGGCACCTGCCAAGAGTTGGGGGGGGGGGGGGAGGGGGTGGGGGGGCGGGGGGGGGGGGGGGGGGGGGGTATCAGCTCGCTGGCAAGGCGTGGCCAAAAAAGCTGCGGTGGGCAGAGGACGGGGCAGCTGTGGCAGCACGCACCCGCCAGGCCGCTCTCCAGGCTGTTCATCATTGTCTCCGTGTTGTGCAGCGACGTGGCGATGTCGGCCCGCTCTTTGTACAGCGTCTGCACGCGGTCAATCACCTGCCGGCAGCGAGGGTTTCAGCCTCGACACACGCCAACACGCACAACAGGCAGCGCTACTCTCCATCAATGCTCCTGGCCTGCACTCCTGGCTAGTATGCTGGGACTAGCATGAATTACCAAACTAGCGTCTTGGTGTGACAACAAGAGCGTCCTATTAGCTCTTGGCTTTAGACACTTCAAGGGGAAAAATACAGATAGCCGAGGGATGCACTCATTCGAAGGTTGGCAGGCCCCCTAGCGGAGAAGCAAATAGACTGCCAGACTGGAAAATGTGGACATCAAGAGTTCGAAAAAAAGAGCAGCGACTGAATGAATGGCGCTGATACGATGCGGTGCCTCTTACCTGGGAGCGTGTGATTCTGGCCTCCAGGTCAGTTGAGAAGATGCGAAACGCTTCCGTCGCCGACCGGCGCCCCTCGTTGTCGTCCTTGTAGAAGAGCATAAAGTCCTGGAGTGTGACATATTTGCTGCGGACATCCGGACAAACGACGCCGCAGAATGCAAAACATCAGCGAGCGGGCGCTGGCGTCGGGCGGATGGGGGGGCGGACGACATGGCGAGGCAGGGGCTGCATGGCCATCGGGTAAGTATTCCACCATGCGTGGGTAAAGAAATGGCCGGATGTGGGGGGGGGGAGGGGGGTGGGGGGGGGGGGAGGGGGGTGGGGGGGGGGGGAGGGGAGAGAGCTCACCGTTGGACCTCCGCACCGCGCAGGTTGCTGAACAGCGCCTTTCCGAATTGGGTAACATCCGCCAGCTGCGCCTTGGCCTCCTCCGGGGTGCGGCACCTGTGCTGCCGGATAAGGTTGCTGTACGTCTTGACCACCACCGCGGTGCGCAAGCGCTCAATCTCCTTGTCCGTCAGATTCTCCAGGTCCTGCCGGGCACGCTCCAGGTCAGCACATGCGAGAGCAGTAGCAGAGCGGACGGCAGCAGGGTACCGGGCCCGCGCACATCTGGGTCCTGGTTGTCCAGCATCTCCAGCGGCATCTGCTGCAGAATGTCTTTCCCAAGGTTAAACTGGACGATGTCGTCGTCAAAGTTGCCGGAAGTGGTGGGGGTGGCCGAGTAAGAGTCATCCGCCTCAGAAGGGGGGCGGCTCGCAGGACGCGACCCCGAGACAACCTTGAACAGATCAGCGATCGCACTGCCGCTGGCCATCCGACGATGCTGCATGGGCACGCACGTCAGGCGCACGCCAGCGTCAGCTGCACTGCGACGCGTGAGAGAGGTGGTAATGCTGTGGGAGCGGGCGCGCCGACTCACCCGGGGGGGATCAGGGCGCTCAGGGATGGTGCCCTGCTGGGGCAGGTCCAGCACCACCCCCGACACCAGTGCGCTGCCATCCTTCAGCTCCGACCCACCCTCCGATGGCGCCCCTCTATGCGCCAAGTCCACCAGGTTCATGGTGGAATTGCCGGGGCGCAAGACCTTGGACGACCTGCGCACATCTGCCCGGGTGCTCTTGGTGAATATCTGCTTTGACGGCTTGGGCCTGCGGCGCTGACGGGTGCTGGAGAGTGCCTGCGAGTGGCGGCAGAGAAGGGGAGAGGTGGGGCGGTGGCGGTGAACATGTCAGCGCGGGATGGGTGGCATGATGGCACACACACGCACACACACAAGCCAGCCTCCACATTAATGTGTTGGTGGATGGCATGTGAGGCAGACTGGGGTACCTTGAGCTTGAACTCGCTGCCCAGCGCCTCGTGCAGCTTCTTGAAATGCGTGCTACGGTAGAAGTTGGTGGAGATGGCCTTGGTGCACACCGACGCGATCAGCGAGGCGATCGTGGCAATGAGCACGCAGAGGACAATGCGCTGGATGATGGTCGACATCTGCGCCGGCGAGGAAAATTTGCTCAGTCAGGATTCATGCGTCGGATGGCCGGGCGCAGCTATGCCAGCTCAGCTTTAGCTTGCCGGCATACAGGTTTTGCGAGCGGCATGCCCCCGCACGGATCGAGCACACCTTCTGGTAGGGTGCGCTGGCGCACGTGGCTGCGTACACGCCGTCGCAGAAGGCGAGCTCAAACACCACGAAGTACCACAGCAGCAGCATGCCCATCGTGGCCGTGCGGATGAGTGCCTTGGTCAGGCTCTCGTAGTGCGCCAGGAACTCGCCCAGGAACACCACCTGCCGCGCCCCAGGGGAAACATCGCCATCGCATTGCCTCAATACCCGCATGGCAGCCATCCAGGCGCAGCAGCTGCACCATGTCCGAGCCACCTCTCTGGCCATGCGAGGTGGGAAATGAAGGTAAAGGTGGAGAAGGAAATGTTGGGGGGGGGGGGGGGGGGGGGGGGGGTCACCTCAATGGTGTGGAAGATTTTGGCGGTGCCCCACTTGGCAAGGTAGTACAGCGGGATGGCGCCGCCCGCAAAGTAGCACCACCGGAAGGATATGCTCTCCCCGTTTTTCGCGGAGGCCTGGGTGGCGACTCCAAAGGCCCAGGTAAGCTCGAGCAAGGGTGCAGGCAACATCAGGGACGGCAGGGGCAGGGGCAGGGGCAGGGGCCAGGGGCGCGGCGCACCGGCAGCTTCTGCAGCAGCACGCCGATGCCGATGACGATGAACGACGACACCAGTAGCCACAGCATGGTCATTTGCTCCTTGTCGGCGCAGAGCTTCGCGATCTTCTTGTGCATCGTGCCATCCTCAGTCTGTGTAATGGCAGTATATCCGATTGGATACGGACCAGCAGGGGGTGTCAATGTGCCATCTTGATATAAATAAAACTAATAAAACAACAACCGCGCAGTGGCAACATAACCATCAAGCGCCCCCCCTCACCCCAAGCCCACCCAAGCCCCGTGTCCCGACGAGCTGCTGGCTACATGCACGGGGGCGGCGTACATTGGCGTCGCCAAAGATGCCCATCCGGCCATAGGCTTCCATTGCCTGCGCGGCGCGCGCGTCGGGGGTGCTGTGCGGGTTGATGTCGCCCTTGCCGGTGGACGTCTCGGACAGGCCTGCCTCGGACGCGGTCGGCTGGAAGTTCCGCGCCTGTTCAAAGGCCCCTTCTCCGCTGCTGTTGCCAACGGCGGGCGCCGAGGCTGTGCGACGGGGAGGGGAGCAGCGGCGGGCGAGCGCACTGGTCAGCGGCAGCCGACCGTCGAATACAAATTTAAACAATCGCATACATACCGTACACGAACTTTGAGAGCGAGGGTGGTCGGGCGGCGGGGAGAGATGGTAGCCAGTAGCTAACAGACACCCAACGGTGTCTCGCAACGAGGTCCGGAAGAAAGCCTAGGGAAAGCCGGGGGGGGGGGGGGGGGGGGAGTCACCTCGGTCGGCTATGTCCAGCAGCGTGACGGGCTCCATCTCGCAAGGCCGCGGCGGAGCCGGGAATACCCCCGCGTCCGAGGCCGCGTATGTCTGCGGCCCAGCCCCGATCTCCGCCGCCTCCTCCGCCTTGTCCAGTGCCACGCGGAAGGACAGCAGCTCCGCCTGGCTCAGCAGCGTGGCGCCGTCCGGCACTGGTGCCCCCACCGGCGCCCCCACAGGCTCCCCCACCGGCGCCTCCACCACGGCGGAGTCGCTCAGCCAGCGGGCACCCGACGACCCGGCGCCCGAGCGCGCTTCGAGGCCCGGCAACATGGCTCTAAGGCAGCGACTCGACCGATCCTCGGACTGTCGACCAAAGCCCGCTTGAAGGTGTAAGGTCAGCCGGCGGTTGCGCAGGCACTGTGTGAACGGCGGTGGTTCAGGTCCTTTTAACGCTGTGATCGTGACACCAAGTGTCAAGCGGGTCATACTTCTACTGCATCAGGCCCGGTGCTAAGAGGGTTCTGCTTAAATGTAGGCTTTTTCCTTCCCCAGTACTTTGTGTGCATTCTCTTGACGCTCTCCCTGTAACCAAACAGTAAAATCAGGCTGACAATAGCCTGCTGCTGAGCTCGTACCGGTACTCTCGTAGTATCGCTGCTGTAGGTATCGGTACCGGTGCGGGTTGCCGTACCGGTACCGGTACCGATAATCGCCAGTAACGCCTATATAGAAACCGCTGCCTATGAGTAGCACGAATCCGCGTGTTCGCAGGGACTCATTATTGCGCCGCCTTGCACCGCCGCCGGCAAGTGAAGGGCCCATGGTGTAATCCTTGCCCGTGCGGGTAATAACATGTAGCGACTAATCCTTAGCAGAACCCCGTACCTTATTCCTGCTACAGGTAGAAGCCACAGCGGGGGGGGGGGGCTAGTGCCTAGCGACCAGTGTTGCCAGCGGATGCCCCTGCTATATCATGATGAGGTTTCGGTCTACATTATGAGGGCGGGAAAACATGTCCGGGATATAGTAGGGGTTCCCGCGACGACAGAATGCTAGCAGGGAAAATTTGCCACTCTTTTAATTCAACGGTCGTACGCAGCACGTAGTCGCTACATCCAGATTGCTTGCAAAGCCTGCTACTGGGTAAGGATTAATGATAATCGCATTTAGGCGCGGAACCCTGAGCGCTTCATGCGTGCTGACTAATAGGTGCAATTTCAACCGGTAATTTGAAAGTGTGTGTGACCCTACACCTGCTGAGGTGTGCATGGGTACTGCGCTCGCGTCGATATCCGTCCTGCTGTACCGGTACGGGTACTGCTGGCACGCGCGCATCAGCGGCACACTGGCACCTAGTACAGGTGCTGAGGGTACGGGTACGGGTGTGAATTACAAAGTAAAGGCCAGTGAGAGATCCACCCACCACCCACCAGTACTGAAAGATTAACTACACAGCCACCTAAAAGCCGCCTTAAAGCCGCCTAAACGTGGCCCGCATCCCGCACGAGGCGGGTAATAATCCTTACAGCAGGGCAATCCTTACCCGGTACTGTTTTAATGAACTATCACGTTCGTTCGGATATATATTCACCCGTCCCCCCCGCCCCCCGGCTTCTGGCTGTGGCGTGGCCGGTGGGGGTTCAGCACCGTGGGACGTCCTCCGGCCCCTCCAGGCCCCTCTGCTAGGGTGTCTCCCGTGGGGGTCGCGGTCCCGGTGGGGGCGGCGGTGGTGGTGGGCGCGCCGCGCTGCGATGGCGCGGGTGCAGTCGTCGACGCCCGGCGGGGGCGTTGATTGGCAGTTCCAGTGTTGCGATGGCAGCTGCCGACGTACCTATCAGCGGCCCGCCCCCATGTGCACGCACGTGAACCACGGGATGGAGTCCGACGACCCGACGGTAGCTGCCATGCACCTCGCCTACGCTGCGACTTTCGACCCCTCTGTGTATATATGCGCGGTAGTGCGCCCCACGAGCCGGTTGCCCGCGCTCGGGCCACCATGTGTTCCATGGCGCGCAAGCGGCGGCCCGTGCCGCCACCTGTGAGTTATGCTGCCCCCCTCCTCCCACGGCTCCGCCCCCCGGTGTGGCTCTCCCGGCGTCGGCAGCTGGCGTCCGGGCGCTGCAGTGCCGGCACGCGCCGGTTGCTGCCTCAGCCGCCCATGATGCCGCCCTCGCGGCTGCTGCTCGGTGGTGCGCTACCAGCGACGTCTACTTCAAGATGCCCCGTACGCCGCTGCGGGGTACGGATGTCGGCGTCTGTCCCGCGGCTCGGCATGTCCTCTCCCCCTGCCAGACCGTATGTTGGCCTATGTTGACCGCTTCCCTCCTACCGACAACCGGTCGTACGGGGCCGAAGACGCTGTCTGCGTATTTGCGGGGCTACTACTGCGACCCTACCCATCTAGCAGCCCAGCAGTTGTGCGGAAATTGGCGGAGCGGCGGGTGCGGCTGTGGGAGGCCGGGGATGCAGTGCGCGCCGGCTTCTCGGTGTGCGGGATGCGGCAAGTGTGGCGCGAGTCGCGGGATGGCAGCGAGTTACACAATTACCATTTGGAGGCGGGGGAGCTGCCGGCGGGCACGTCTCGGAGTGCCCGACGGCGGAAGCGCCGGCGGTCTGCGAGGGCGCGGGCGGCTTCTGCAGAGGCTGCGGAGGGGGGCGCCGATGATGCGGCGGATGGAGTGCCGCCGGCGGTGGTAGATGCTCACCGCCGGGCGGCGAAACTCGCCGCCGTGCAGGAGCTGCGCCGCGCTCGCCAGGCGATGGACACCGCCGACCTCGGTATGGTGTCCGACGCCGCTGCGGGGCTCCTTGTCCTTGAAGCCCTCCATCCGCCTCCTGCCCCCACCGACCCGGAGTACTCCCCTGCCCATGAGTCGCCGGACCTGCGGCGGGCGCCGCCGTCGTGGGGTGGCAATGCGGACGAGGTTCGGCGGTGGGGGGCAGGAGGACCAGCGGCGGGTTATGCGCCGTGCTCCCCGCCTTTCCGCTGGGCATGTGGACTGGTGGCGTTGGGGACCTGGACATCAGGGGCATGGACGTACCTTCGTGGCGCCTGTGGGTGAATCGCTGCCTGGCGGGGCGGTGCCACTCGCGCACTGCGGCTTTCTTGGCGAGTGGCACCGTCTTTGCGCTCCACAAGGTAAGGACGATCTCGCCGCGCGCGAGGAGCGGGCGAAGACCGGCGAGCCGCTGCGAGTACGCCCGCTTGGCGTCGGCTCCGTGTTGGTGCGCCTGGCCTCCGCCCATGCTCTCGTGCAGGTGGGTGCGGATGCGCGGGAGGCCATGGGCCCGGTACAACGCAGCTTTCAGTCGGGAGCTGGCTGTGAGACGGCGTATATGAGCATGCGGGTGGCGCTGCAGCTTTTCGGCGGGCGTGGTACTGGCGGGAAAGGGCTACTACTACTGGATATTCGGAATGCCTTCAATGAGGTATCCCGGGGTGCGATACTCTACGGCTTGCTTCAGCACCCGCGTCTACATGGCCTGATCCTTTTTTTCCGGATGCGGTACGATCGTCCTAGCGACATGTACTACTACGCGCCGGATGATCCCGGTGCTTTGCGTGCCACCCTATAGTCTCGTACAGGTGTGCGCCAGGGTGATGTATTGGCCCCGCTATAATTCTGCCTCGCTATTGCGGGCCCGGTGCAAGCGGTTGTGGCTCGTACCGCCGCTGATACTTTCTGCCAGAGTTTCGCGGATGATTGCGGCGCCGGCGGCTACTGCCGCGGCCCACGTTCCGCATGTTTTCGACGAGTGTATTGTACGGAGCTTTCCAAAGTCGGACTTGTGGTACAGGACAGTAAGACGCAGTACGTTCGTCACCCCGGTGACAGCGAGGCCGAGTTGCGGGCAGTGCGGGCGAAGTTGGCCCTAGGAGGGTTTCGTACCCCGGCCGACGACCCTGTCCAGGATGGCGTTGTGTACCTCGGTGCTCCTATTAGCCATCACCCCGGGCGGTTGACCCGTGCATTGGGGCGGCGCCGGGAGGCCCACGCCGCACTGTTGGAGCGCATCGCCTCCTTTGGCACGTCGGGATACGGCTGCCACAACGGGGCCATGCGGCTGCTAGTCGTTTGCGCGGTGCGGCAGACCGGGTTCCTCAGCCGCATGATGCCGCCGTCGGAGTTGGACCCTTTCTTGGAGGCCGTGGACGCCGCCAACAACATTTCGGCTGCGTTTTCGTTGCTTGGTTTGGGCGCTTGCGACCAGTCTATCTACACCGCGCATGCAGGCTGCGATCGTCCAGATGAGTATGCCCGAAGATTTTCGCGGTTTGAATATGGCCTTGCTGCAGTCCGAGGCCCCCGCGGCGTTTTATTCCGCGCAATTGGTTGTCCTGCCAAAGCTGGTACGGGAGTACGGGCCCGCCCTCGGCCCCTTGTACGAGGCGGTTCGCGCCGAGGTGTCGTCCGTGGCTACGAGTGCTTTGCCATGGGCGCGCGAGACGCGTCGCGTATACGAGACTGTACGGGCCCTTACCACGTTATCGCAGATGTGCAGCGCGCACGCGCCGCGTACGGGCACGCCCACGATATCTTCGAGTTACTTACGGTCGGTAATGCTACGACCACCGTTGCACCGGATTCGTCAGCTGGTACTACGGCCCGTGCGGGTACGAGCACTAGCGGAGGATTGCGCGTCACCGCATCTCCTTTTACGGCCACTCCCCATGGAGTTGGTAATGGTGAGGCCGCCTGTGCTGCCCAGCGATCGCTTCCTATCGGTGGTACGAGTACTGCCAATACCGTTACTACATGCGCTTCTGTATGTAGCTCTCAAGATACCGAGGCCCCGCAAATGAGTGGCACCCCCTCCGGCAGTGGCATCTCCTTCCCTATTAGAACCTCAGACAGGCGGTGCTACAGCTCCGCCCTGGGTACGGGTACGGGTGCTGCCTCCGATGATCAACCCACGACGACCATGGTTGTCCAACGTCACCTCAGCCGTGCGATTCGCTTGCGTGACTTCGTGGCCCTCGCTCTTGGCTTCCAGCGTATGGGTGCCGCGGTTGCGCGCCTTGATACCCTGCGCTTGTACAGCGCATGCGGGCCGGGCTCACTATCGCTTTTCCAATCGGATCACGAGTCAGCCCGCAAGATTCCCCATGCTGCTTACTCGGCCGCCGCCGCGCGGGTGTTGGGCCTTCGCCCGCGCGGGGGTTCCGAGCTTGTCACATGTCCTGGCCCCACGTGTGGGATCGACCCCTTATGGCTTCGCTCTACGGATGGCTCGAACCGGAATGCCACGGATTTCGTCGTGGCTCATCTGCCCATCTGCCCCGTTGCGAACTGCAAGCACCGCATGCATACCGCTTTGAAGAATCTGTGGGCTTCCGTGGCGATCGAAGCGGGGGCGATGCTCGACCGGGACCGCTCGGGAGTCGGCGACTTGACCCTTGAGACGAGTGGGCTGCGCCCAACGGACCGCTCGCGGCGGTCAGATTTGACGCTGGCGGGGTGGGGGGGGGGGGGGGGGGGGGCGATTACATGATCGATTTCGCGTGCGTGTCCTCCACGACCCCCACTTGGGGCAACGACCCTCGGTGGTGCACTCTGGGGATCGCGGCGACCGTGGCGGAGCGCAACAAGCTAGCGGCGGACCGGGCGTCTTCCACCCCGGTGCAGGATGTTCACCGGTACTACCCTTTTGTGGTTGAGGACCGTGGCCGCCTCGGAAAGTCCGCTTTGGTCTACATCTTCGCGGTGTTGCTGGCTGTGCGCAACTTCCCTGGCGGTCCTTCCGCCCCGACCTCGTGCTTCCTTCGTGGTCAGTCCGTTCATGCACTTCGGAACTTTGTCGCTAGCCAGCCCGCTGAGTTCCGCCATCACATGTCGCGCACGCGGCGGGGGTTGTTGCAGCGAGTCTCTGCTTGCGTGCATGGTACCTTGGGCGGACGAGCATTTCTTGACGGAGTTGCATGCTCGGCGACATCCATCGCTTATGCCGTTATATTCGGTCATTTGCTGAGGGTTAGTGGTAGTGGGATGCTTGGCGGCGTGGGGTAGCGTGCGGCCGGGGGGGCGGGGGGTGGGGGGGGGGGGGGGGGAGGGGGGTGACGCGTTTATTGGCGATGCGCGGATGATGTCCGTGGATAGGGCGCGGGTCGTGGGTTTGGCTCGCTCGGCCCGGGTTACACGGGCCACCGGGCGGTGTCGATCTGTACTTTGTCGGGTAGCGGCGGCGGCGGCGGCAGTGGTAGGCGGGTCGTTCACGACGGCAGGTGGGCCGGGGAGGGGGGAGGCGGGGGGGAGGGGGGGGGGGCGGTGACCAGGCATACGCGGTGGAAGCGCGGCGAAGATCTTTAACCAGAGCTCGAATGAAACCAATGTAAGCTATAGGCGAGAGGCTTTAGCGTAGGCACGGAAAAGGTTTGCATCAAAAGAATTGTTAAAGTGCACCGGGGTGTACACGGCTTTATGCAACTATCGGCTTGGCAGTCGTTCGCACGCAGGCATTAGGCTTGGATATGCAATCCAGGCTTGGAGTCGTCAAGGAGTCATCGGGGCGTAATGGCTGACGAGGGCATGACGTGTGGCAAGCACGCGGCATATGTGTGTGGGCGGATCGGCAACTTAGTCGCATGTAGTAGTTGCGTTAGTAGTATAAGGAAGTGAGTGGTACGAGTGTGACTGTATAGGTGTATGTGCGGGTACATGTATGCAGGCAGGGTTATGGTGGTAACCCTAACACGAGGAGAGGGAGGACCGGAAAGTCCGGGTTGAGACCAGGGTTGGGCGGAACTTCAAATGGAGGAGTTCCGTTCCGGAGGCACTGAGTTCCGCGGAATTCCGCGGAATTCAGTTCCACCGGAACGGAACCACGGTATTCCGTGGTTGAGCCACGGTATTCCGTGGTATTCCGTGGTATGATCTGCCACGGTATTCCGTGGTATTCCGGAACGGAACCGTGGTATTCCGTGGTTGAGCCACGGTATTCCACGGTATTCCGTGGTATGACCGGAAAGTCCGGGTTGAGACCAGGGTTGGGCGGAACTTCAAATGGAGGAGTTCCGTTCCGGAGGAACTGAGTTCCGCGGAATTCCGCGGAATTCAGTTCCACCGGAACGGAACCACGGTATTCCGTTCAGTTCCGCCGGAACTGGTCAATTCCGCCAGAATGGAACCACGGAATTCCGCCGGAACAGACTAGTTCCGCCGGAACTGAAGGGATTTTTGCCGGATCCAGGGCGGTTTTAACTGGGTTGCTGGGCTGCTATGATCTGCTATATGCAGCCGTGCAGGCAGAAGACACCAGTGCAAGCTGCGGATTGTAAAAAACCAATATTACATGTACGACCCTTGCCCACCTTGCCTCACGGCCAACCATGCTAAGTATGCATTTTAAAACATCACATGGCGAAGCGGATGTTGGTAGACGCCTCCTCATCAGCACGATGCAGGGCGGCCAACTGTTGGCTGCTGCTCCTCCTCAGCCAGTTAGCGCTCTAGCGCCGATCCTTCCTGCTCACTAAAATCGACGTGGGCGGTCCTAACCCGCGGCCCGTCGCTATTTTAGTCACATACTACTAAGTATAGACACGGTTCCTAGCACCTTCGTCTGTCCGCAGCACAATGATATAATATTTCACTACTATTCCTATAGCAAATGCTATAGCGTTCTAGATGGTTCTAGTACTAGGCTCTAGTACCTACTACTAACACTCCACTAAGGCAGCGCTCCATCTAACGCTTGGTATCATCATCCCCTAGCAGGTGACACCATAGCGTACGACAATCGCGCTCCTGCTGGTACGCAGGCGTAAGTACAGGTTACTCGCACCCCATGTGGGTACTCGTAATACTGTCATGCACTGCTAGTCGCCTTGTAGTCGCGCGTACTGTCGCCTCGTCGTCCTACTCGTACCAGTACTTCGCCTTCACTTGTACTCGCACTCGCAATGCTCATACTCGTACTTCGCTTGGCTTGTACTCGTTCTCGTCCGCCTCAGTCGTCAGCCCTTCGCTCCTTCGTCGGCTCCCGCAGTACAAAGTACAACAGTGTAGAGTACAAAACAGTTGTCGGGCAGCGCCCCTCGCATGCTATTGCCTCCATTGCGCGCGCCTCATTCCGATCCGATGGGATCTTGATAACAGCGGCATGGAACGCAGTATCAAAAGCAGTAGTCGGCAACGGGCTGTCGGCAGCCTGCGGCATGCTTTATGCGGCATGCACGCAAGCAAAACGCACCTCCAATAGCTCATCAGTCTGCATGATGGGTTTTGCAGTGCTTCTTCAACGAGTTAGGACCGGACTTAGACTAGTAGTAGGTGGAGTGCTTGACGAAGCCGCCGTCTTAAATGCGCGGCACCGGCGGGGCCCAGAACGATGTTGCGTTGAAGTGTGCATGCATCTCCTCGTCCTCCGCGGCCGGAAACGCGAAGTGCAGAATATCTTCCTTCGCAGCGTGACCTACACGCGAGAATCGAACCCCGGTATCTTTACATCATCGCCGACCACCGAGGCGAGTGCACCACCACCGTCAACAGCAAGCTACTCGACTGATCTGCGCATACGCTCGATCTCACCAAGTTACCTGCAAATATGATATCTACTTCTTGCTTCAGGCTTTCGTCTTTCCACACATACAGGCTAGCCACCTTTCTCGGCACCTTTTCGCTTGATATGTCAACAACCCGAACAACCCGCGAAATGTCACCACAAGCGTGTACATACATTCCTTGTCATCCGCTTGCGATTGAGCGGTTTTCCTTCCCCAGTAGTGCTTTCCGTGCATTCTCTGGACGCTCCCCATGTATATAAAACCAACATAATCACGTATATATTGAGCGGTCGTCTCGTATGCGAGAAATCCCGATATCGATTCCTTGTCGATGTATTTCGGCAATATCGGCCGTGCGTGTCCCGGGTTTACCGGGTTGATGCATAAGCCTTTTCGGGTCCTATGACGCAATGGGCTATGCCAGACCTGCGACTTCAGTTTTTGGCCGAGTTCCGGCCGGCAGAACGGAATTCCGGGATCCAATTCCACCCGGTTGGAGCTCCGGAACTCGCCGGAACGGAACTGAGTTCCGCCCAACCCCGGTTGCGACCCAAGGACCTAAGCCATAGGAGCCCGAATCATCTGCACTTGAGTCTTGTAGGAGAAGTCTTGAACTGCTGCAAGTGAGAATCGAACTCCGGTCTCTTGCCACACAGGCTAGCCACCTTTCTCGGCACCGCTGTATGCTTGACATCTTAAGCAACAACCGCAGCAACCCGCGAAATATCATCACTAGCCTGTACACATTCCTTGTCATCCGCTCGCGATTGAGCGGTTTTCCTTCCCCAGTGCTTTCCGTGCATTCTCTGGACGCTCTCCCTGTATCTACACCCCTGCACATTAGTTTGGGGTCCCTTTTCGGCAGTCTCAAGACTTCACAAGTCAAGGGTACCTGAACGTAGGGTATATGAGATGAAACCCTGGAATCTCAGAGGGCTTTATAAAACCTGCATGACGAGTGGCTCAAACCGAAGCTTAATGAACTTTGACTAGGGAATCACGCTGCACTTGGTGCGTGGATGGGCGTCGCCTGCAACTGCACCAAAACCGGGGTCGGTATCACGCACACGCCGACGCGCGTGCATAGGCAACCAAACGGCGGGATGGCCATGAACGCGTGAGGAAACACATTGGCGAGGGGCTCGGGTGCATTTGGTTGGGGTGCAGCCGTGTGGGCGGCGGCCAGTGCATGTCGCGTTGCGATACTGGCATGGCATCAGTGTCGGCCACGCGCGGCAACACCCCTTGGCTTCAAAACGCTATAACTTCTCAGGGTTTGCTCAGAAAAACTTTTTAAAAATATCACGCCATTCCTCGTTTAATTCTGCGTCGGGAACACTCTTCCATAATCACAAAATCGATTTTTTGGGTCTCCGGAAAAATCCCCAAAGATGATCATCCAAGTTGCCCCTCACTGCCTCATGTGCCCACCCATATCGGGCGCGTGGCTTTGCGCCAAGTGCGTGTCTAAGCCCCATACTCAGTTGCGCGAGAGCGTTATGTATGTGGATGACCACGGACCACCAACACTTGGCATGTGCCACCTCCTAGCGATACACACATCTACCAGCCAAAATGCTATTTTCCACAGCATTTTTCAAGGAATTTCATATTAATCAAAATCCACGCCCCTACCGCGCCACCCCGCCCACGAAACGGTGCAACTGGCATTCCACCACGCGCCCCCATAGTACAGCATCGCCCTACGCCAAGGGGGCCATCGAGCGCCTCTCCTACGTGCGTTCGCCACAGAAACAGCAGCATTTTCACCCCAAAACTGCTCCCCACAGTGGCCAACTTGACGTTGGGGTGTCACGTCGTGCCTATAGCGACATGCTTTCAGTGGCCTACACGCACGGTGTATGCAACTTATGCCAAGGGCGGCCGTATCCACCGAGTTTGGTGCGACGAGTGCCGCTATTTCCATAGGTTTGGACGGTTGGCGCAACCCACAACTTTCTGGCGCCAACGCACCATGCAATGATTTCGCGTTTTTGAAAGGGCGCCCACAAATGGTCGTGTTGTCGCGCGGGTGGGTATAAAGCGCACAATAGGCGTTCGCCCGAACTATTCCCACTGTAGTTAGCATGTATGCACATGCAGCCGGCGTTATCCTCGCCCATGCATGCGCTTTCCGATCGAAAATGCAAAACCCGGACTTATGTGGAGGGGTGTAGAACCATCATCACGTATATTGAGCGGTCGTCGTCTCGTGTGCGAGAAATCCCGAGATCGATTCCTGGTCGATGTATTTCGGCAATATCGGCCCTGCGTGCCCTGCTTGTTTTTTTTTCCGCCCGGCTTACCCTGCGTGTTTACCCGGTTGATGCATTAGCCTTTCCGGGTCCGAATGACGCAATGGGCTATGCCGGACGTACGACTGCAGTTTGCGCAAGAGGTATCGCTATCAGGAGATAGTGCTGCGGCGGCTTCTGCCGATGCTGTCCTGGGCGAACTCTACCTTTCACCCGCGAAATAATTGAGGCACCGCCATTTCTCCGGACGCTCTCCCTGTAACCAAAAAGTCACTGCCAAGGCGTCACGCAGCGGCTACTCCAGATCAATCTTCACCCCTTGTCCCACCACGGAGGTGGCCGGCAAGCGGTGCCCGGTAGCAGCATCCACGCAGCTTGGTCATTGTACCTGCCTGGAACACTCCAGATCAATCTTCACTTCTCAGTCTCTGGCTTTTGAAAAACCTCATGTTAATGATGATGACGCGGCGGACGATCGCCATCACAGCTGGCACCCCCAGCGCCATCGGCATCCCGAAGGCCAAGGGGCATGTGGCCCTGCGGGGCACCTCCCGCCTGTGTCCGAGGCTGTTTTCCCCTCGGGCTAGGGCCCGTGCTGAGGGGGTGATCCCGCCTCGCGTCCCGGGGTTGAGTGCTTCTGAACCGCCGCCGGCAGGCTGCCCGCGCCGGCGGGAGCAGCGCGCCGGCATGGTGCGCCCGGCGTCGGCCACTCCCACTTTCCCCGCCAGCGATGACAACGGCGGCGCGGGCGATTCCGCCGCACCAGGCAACTCGGAAGGGAAAAATGCAAAATCCGCGATGCCCAGGCTGGGGAAATCGCACATGGTTGACAAGTTTTTCCAGCGACTGCTGTGGAGCTCGAGGACCTTCGTGTTGGCGGCGGTGCTGGGGTCGCTGGTCATGTCTGGCCTCATGTACGCACAATTCCCGCCGATTGGCAAGAGGCGCCCCGCCCAGTGGAGCTCGCCGTGCGACCCCGCTAACACGCTTGCCTGTCCGCCTGCTGACCGCTGTTCAGGTTTTTGCAAGGGGTGGCTGGCGTGGCGGAGTGTTTCCATTCGGTGTACGCCCACGTGCTAGCCGGGCATTTCACGATCGAGGAACCGGACGTGGCACTGGCGTGCGTGGAGATCCTGGACAAGTTTCTCGCAGGCATCGTGACTCTCATATTTGGCATCGGTGTCTACGAGCTCTTTATCAACGAGATTGACATGGGCGAGCAGAAGAATGGCGAGAAGCGCACCGACCGCCCCACATGGCTGCACATCGGCGGCATTGAGGATCTGGAGATGCGCCTGGGCAAGGTGGTCATCACCATCCTCGTGGTCAACCTTCTCGCTGCCGCGAAGAAGATAGCTATCACGCAGGCCGTCCATCTAGTGTACATCGCCGCCGCGCTCTTCCTGGCAGCCGGCGCACTCACCGTGCTGCACTGGGCAGACTCCCACTAGCGGGCCACGACGTCCCTCTGCGTTGATCCGTTCCCACCAGCCCTCACTCGCCGCCTGCCCTGTCATTGCGCTCGCTGCCCTTACCTATCAGCGGCGCCTCCTGAGCGTATGATTTTTGGGGGACAGGCATGCAAACAACAATAAGAACACTCACTTCCAAAGACTTTGAGACCGGCGAGCAGGAGCACAGCCCCTTTCACCGCCCCCCCCCCCCCCCCCCCCTCAACCCCCCCCCCCCCCCCCACACACACACACACCACCACGCCCTTCGCTTGCTGCCACCGGGTCGTGGCTGTGTTTCCTTTGATGTGTCGCTCAGGTGGTGAAGACACACTGAGCACATCGCGCAGTGTTACAGTAACCAAGCACGCAACACACCATGAGCCTCGATCGCAGTCCGCCGGTAGATGGGCAACAGTAGTCCCACAAACGGGGGTCACGGCAAGTAGGTTGTGAGGGGCAGGAGCTAGGATAGGGAGGAATTGGCCACCTGGCCAAAGGCTGGTATGTCACTTGCGCAGCGATCTCGGGAGGGGCGAATGATATGAACAGCGAGTTATGATCAGCATGTTGCAATTCAATTTTGATTTCCTTACAGGGGACAATGCACTGCACCACCGTGCCTGGTTGCCTGCTGAGCGGGGACAGCTCGCAGCTCAATCTCGGCGGCGCTTATGCCGGTCGGAGCGCTCGCCCTTGCTGTCACCGCCGTCGCGCCGGCCGCTGGGCGGAGGCGGCGGGGGCGCAAAGCTCGGCATGCCGCCCCCCATGCCGCCCCCCATGCCCATCATGCCAGACATGCCCATCATGCCCGCCATCATCGCGGGGTTCATCATTGCAGGGTTAAAGCCGCCCATCATGCCAGGCATGCCGGGCATCCCGGGCATCCCGCGACCCGGGTTGCCCATGCCAGCGCGCGGCCGGTCCCGGCGGCCACCCCCGCCAGACCGATTGCCGCCCCCACCCCCGCCCCCACCGCCCCACTGGCCGCCCCGGCCCGGGTGAGGCGCGCCGCCAGGAGCGGGGCCACGCGGACCCGGCCCACCGCCCATGTTGCGGCCCGGCCCGCCTTCGCGGTGCAGCGTCACGGCGGCGTTGCGCCCGTTGATAACGCGCGCGTGCAGGCCGTCGCGGCACGGCACCGCCGCCTCCGGCTCCATGAAGTCCACAATCGCGGAGCCCTGCGCGCCGCAGCAGAGAACGAATGAATGTGTTACCATGCACGGAAGGCCACCGCCCTCCACTAGCTGGGCCCCGCAGCGCATAGAGACGGCCACCCCTGTGCTGAGCACTGGCCCGTAAGGGTGTGCTCACAAGGTGGACGCCAAGGCTCCACTCACTCCCCGAGGGGGTACAGTAGCTTTCATCGCCCGATGTCACTGATTCAAATTTCCATTGATCAAATCAAGATCTCGAAAGCTTGATTGTGATATTCTAAAGTTTTTATCAACTTCCTTGAATGACAGTATCTATTTCAGCAGTCGGTTTTAACGAGATCGGCCAATGACTGTACCGTTGATTGCTTTACCATTGAGAGACAAATGTATGTGTAAAGTAGAAATCACAGAGGGCAGGGGGGGGGGCTTGCTCTGCGGTGTGCGGCGCTGTGCGCACCTTCGACTTGCCGTTGGTCTTTTCCTCCTGGAAGCGGATGTTGACGACTTTGCCGTACTCGCTGCACGCTATCTCCAGGTCGGCATCCGTCGTCCACCACTGCGGCGAATACCCCGGTTGGCACTCAGCGGTACCCCACCCCATCACCTCCCACCTCAGCCCTGGTCTCCTCGCCTTGCGTCCTTGTGCCCCCCCCCCCCCCCCCCCCTTGCGGCCTGCCCCTCCAGTGATAGCCTCTCGCCATGCCGATTCGCCCAGCTGCCATCCAGGCCTTGACCCCCTCCCATCACACAAACACTGCCTGCTATGCTTACCTGCAGGTTGCCGATGTAGATGGCGCTGCCAACAACAGGCAGCCCCAGGTGCGCGGCGCCAGGTTGGCCAGCCATCATGCCGCCCGATGGCCCGTGGCCCTCCAGGCCCACCTGCCCCGGGCCCTTGGCGCCATCGCCCTGCCCCGCCGCCCTCTCCGCCCCTGCACCGCTGCCCTGTCGGACGGACAGGCGGTCACGACCGCGAGATCATTGACAAAGGTGCGACCGTAAGGGAGGGGGGGGAGGGGGGAGCGCTGGACGATGCAGAGACGCTCATTTCTGATCGCAGAACAGCACACCGACTTGTGCGCGCCATGGAGGCGCGCAGTGTGTTTGTTCACGGTGATGGCGTCGCATGCTGATAAAGCGTTGAAGCGCAGGTTCGGATTGAATTGCTGTGCTTACTTGTTTGTTTCTGGATTTCATGTGTGCATTCGCGCAGTGACAGCGGGTTGTTCCTGCGCAAGGGTGCCGCGCGCGCTCACCTGCGGCGCGCCGTCCTCCGGCTTGGTGCCGCCGCCGTCGGGCTCCAGCGGCGCATCGGCGTCCCCGTAGATGTCGACGTCCTCCTCCGCGGCAGCACCGCCCGCCACAGCCGCGGCCGCCGCGCCTGCGCCACCCGCCACGCCGCCCTCACCCGCCTCAGCCCCCTCCTCCTCCTCCTCCTCCTCCCCGCCACCCACATCGCCGTACAGGTCGTCGTCGTCAAAGTCCTCGTCGTCGCCCATGATATCCTTCTCCAGGTCGTCCGCGTCCGCCATCTCGCGGAGCTCCCTTGGCGGATCAGCCTGGCAGGGACCACGGGGCGCAGGCGAGGGCAACATCTCCGCGGACTCAGCACCAAGCCCCGCCAATATCGGTTTACCCCGCTTTCCTCCCCCTATCTCGCCTGCTGGTACTCGCGAGCGCAGTGAGCTGCTGCGACTTTGGGCGACGTAGCAGATCCGTTGCACGAGACATCCACCCGGTAGATCTGCTGCAGGAAAGCTGCTCTCACCTTCGATGCTGCTGGAGAAACTCTCGGGCCGTCTGCCTTGGCAGAATTTTGGCGGCACTGCTGGGAGATCTTATCTTTTGGGCGATGACTCGGGAGTGGGGAAAGAGCGCCGGGGCGAGGGCGGGGCGGCCTATATACGGATTATCGCGACCGCCTTGATTTAGATGCTGTGCAGTTGATACTCTATAGCGATGTCTGAAACCCTTCTGTAGCGCAGTAGATAGCGATGCCCTGATGAGCGAGTTCAAGCCGCGAAAAGGTATGCTGATGGCGCGCAACGCGCGCGCGCCAAGCAATACAGACAATATAGACAATATAGACAATCACAGCGATTCCTCGTATTCTCCGCGCCTCTTCGCGCGACTTTAATTTCGTCAGAGGCTGGAGTACTAGTACTTAACTATGCATCGTGTGTACCAGTAAATACTCGGAGTAAATAATATATCTACCGGTACTGTCCCCTCATTCCCCGGGCGTTTCGTTACCATACCGATTATCTGCGCTGGTCCATCAGTGCGACGCTCCAGTACGCGTTACAGTGATGTACGCCAGCTCAGCGCCCGCCGGTAATATCGACTATGATTTTGACCGGGGACGCGTTTCGTGTACGCGTACACATGACTGTACCTGGCCGTGGTTTTGATGCAGCCACAGCACTCGCGGATAACAAAGACTACGAGGTTTTTCCGGGGCTGCGTGTCTCCCTCCGAGACTACTGGTCCATTGTTGACCGATATTTTCAAACCGGTGCAGCTCGTGGTCCGGAGCGGGGAGTCACAGGTCGAAAAAAATACCGGATAAGACGACGACTACGGCAGTTTAGTAGCAGCGCAGCAGCTACTGGCCGCCACAACATCTGCGACGCCCTGTCGTAACCAGTGTCGGCAACTCACTGCAACACCACCTCCCGCGCGTGAACCCCCGAGCGACCACCTACTAGCCCCGTACCCTGAGCCGACCACGCGATGGTCGGCATCCTCAAGCATCGTGGGCAGGTAGCGAAAGCTTATGCAGCGACAAAGCAAGCGTTTTATGTCGTTTTCGCTACTTTTGTTGTCGGCGCCATCCTGCCGCAGTTCCGCCCCCGCCACGTCACTCTCGCGACAGCCCAGCCTAGCCGCCTGCACCGGGGTCGTCTACCGTCGAGCCTGCTGACGAGGCCGCTGCCCGGAACGTTACAGGTCTAGAGCTCCCGGTCGCTGCCCCGCCGGCCAACGGCAACGCAGACGGGGCGGGACTTGGCCGGGATACCAAGCATCGACAGCATCGTCGCCTAAGACGCCCCCCACTCGACAGCGCTAACATCAGGACCCAGGCGCAGTACGTAAACGGGTTTGAACGAGCAGGCTACGTGCCTCTCAGTCAGTCACCTCCGGAAACAGCATCTCCGACGCCAATCGCGGACCTGTCGGCTGATCAGCTTCCTGCCCGCGCGGCGGCTCTGGACGGGCAGCTGGAGAAGCAGCGTGAGGCGACGAGCCAGCTGCTCGATTATTGCGATAGTTTCCAGTTCGTGCTCGATACCCGCGAGAGACAGCTCGGAGGCCAGTGGCGTGCGCTTTCAAGGCTTCACAGCAGTGGGGACGCGGAGCTCGCTGCTGCTGAGCGTCGAGCTGACGAGGCGGAGGTGGCTGCGACGTTTTTACAGCAGCAGGTGGACGACCTATCCGGCAAGCTGGCGGACAGCGAGGCAGCAGCCACCGCTCGCGTGGCCGATCTCGCCAATGAGCTCAAGCAGGCGCGCGAGCTAAAGGCAGCGTCCGAGCGCCTGGCTCATGAGGTCACCGATGCAGGCGACGCTACCATGTCTGAGCACCAGGTGGGTGCCCTCCCCCATGCGCGCGTTGTTGAGCTGCGGCAGAAATCCATCAAATATTCAAATATAATATTCACTGGAATCATATAGCAGTCCCCCTTCCATACGTCTGCAATAGCTCAGACCTCACCCAGGGCCTATTTACAGCCCATACTAGTGGGCTATGAGGTTTGCTGCAATTTGTAGTCCACCCGTCAAACAGGCGCTTGGCTGGCTGACACCCAGCTGCTGCAGCAAATATTATCAGTCACTGCAAATCCTAGTTATATACCCCTGCTGGAACCATATAACAGCCCCCCTTCCACACATGTGCAATCCGTCAGACCTCACCCAGGGCCTAGTTACAGCCCATACTAGTGGGTTATGAGGTTTGCTGCAATTTATAGGTCAGCCGTCAAACTGCTGGCACCCAGCTGCTGCAGCAAATATTATCACTCACTGCAAATCACTTCATACACACACCAACATTCTGATAAGAGTGTGGCACACACCTGTGGCACGGTCTTAACTGGAACTGTTGTTATGCAGAATCCTGATGTGGTATTGAGTAACACTAAGGGAAAAGTTCTTGGTGGTGTGCTGGAGAGCAAGCAGATTAATCGAGGACATTTGGCCAGCAACCAGCTGGAAAAGAAGCGCAAGTTTCAGCAGGACTGCTTGGGCTGGATGGATCAGATCATGCACAAGCATGATGAGAACTGTCCCCCAGCTCTTTAGGTTTCTGAAATGTGTAATAATTCTCATTATTATTATTTCTTGTCCCATGCACCGTCTAACACTCTCATATGCAGTTGTGCATCCTAGATTTTAATTGAGGGTTTCTGTGTGCAAGCGGGCGGGGCGCACTCAGACGCAATAACGTTAAGACGTGTCAGAATGTTCTTTCACATATTGCATTATAGCATATGCAACATCATTACTATACGATTATGCATATAATTGGAGGAGGCTGTCTGTTTGCTGACACATTGATCGCTGTGTTAACTTCTATATATTCAGCGCATGGCAACTTGTCAGAAGATAATGGCAGTTGCTATAGTGTCAACTCACCACAGTCACATCAGATCGTGCGGTTGTGCCATGCGTCTCCACAGCCGGAAGCAACAATCTTATTAAACAAATGATGCAGTGTCTGGTAACATATTCATACATTAACACAATAATATGTAAATATCTCTCAAGCCGGTGCGCTGAATGCAAACATAAAATATGGCATGCACATGAAATGCACCGACATGGATGAGCGCATGAGAACAGAAAAGAATTCAGGTCCTATCATTACACAAAATTACACAAAAAGTCCTATCCTGCCTCCTCCCCTTGCTGCTGCTGCTGTAGGTAGAGCTCATGCTCTGCCAGCAGCTTCCTATGAAGCTCCCCTGTGGCATCTACAACCCGAGCTAGGGGCAGCACCTCGCGCCGCGGCCGCTTCCCACTTGCGCGCGCCAGAATCTCCCAGGGCTCCATGCGACCTGTAATCTGGCCGCTTAGGTGTGGATGCATAGACCCAACCCAACCAGCCCTCTCTGGCAGGAAATCGGGGTGGGGGTGGGGGTGGGGAGGGGCAGTGAGGAAGGAGTACACACGCTGACCTATCACCTGCTGGTAGCGTGCAGGATTCGCCAGCGCCGGCCGCTAGGCCTCTGTCAGCTCCATGCCCTGTACACTGAGGAGGTGGGTCAGATAGGCAAGATGGTAAAGTCACATACAGTCATGAGGTCAGGGCCATGCAGGCGGTGGGCTCACCACGTGGTTAGCAAAGGCGGGCAGGACCGGGACGCGGTTGTAGTCCAGCTTGGACAGGTCGCCGTCGGGGGGGTTGTGGTCCAGCCAGACAGGCGTGAGGCCCATCTGCAGCTGGTCGCCCTCTGGCCGATAGATACCGGTGCGGAACTTCCACCGCACCTTCCCCAGGTCTCCGACTTGCTGGATCCAGGTGCCTACTAGGGGGCCGAGGATCTGTATCACGTCGCCGGTCCGGGGCACGCGACGGAACTGGTCCTGCCCGAATTCCGGATCGATTGACTGGAACGACGCCACCCCCGCTATCTGTCTGCACAGCCACACACATAGACCGTGACACGATAAGACAGAGGGTGGGCTATCCTGCGTCTAGTCAGGCCCGGGGCGCTATTGGCGGGGGGTATTCTTACCTAGGGAGGAAAAAGGTGGCGGAGAAGGTCTTGTGGTTGTTGACATGTCCCTCTTGACGTGATGCTTCCACACGGGCCGCCCCTTGAAGTACGCCCCCCGCCACGGCTCAGCGACCAGCTCCGCCCTACTGGCCTCCGCCCACGCCGAGTACATCCGGCACAGCTCAAAGAACGCGTCGAACTGCATACCCGGTACGATTGCTTCGGCTGATAGGTTCGGAATTACGCGGGTCGCCAGAGAGTCGAGAATCGCCCTCCACAGGGTAAGGGAGGTCAGTCGCGCGAAATGCTCCGGTCCCACGGTGACCCACGGCTGACCCCCCCGAGACGTGCGCCACTGCTGCCCTGGCTCCACAGGACCGAGCGATAGCGCATGTGGCTGGGACGGGGGCTGAGTCATCTTCACCTATAGCTGTCAGATGCGCCGGGCGTGGTGGTGGACTGGTGGGGTGTGACTGTGTGTCAGTGACTGCGACCGCCTGCGCTGGCGGCTCGCGAGTACAGGTACCATTAGCGACTAGTAGTCGCTAATTCCATCACGACGTCAAAATTATATTGGCATAACGCTTTCGATATTGCGCCCCTCTGCCGGTTGACCCGCGGCATATCGGTGGCATGAATTTAGTTCACTTTAAATGGCTTTGGCGCGTTAACGATCGGACGTGCGAAACCTACGGTTGGCTCTCGACTCTTTATTAGTATTAATTCTGCATAAATAGCATATGCGCATACGGCTAGGTACAGGGTGTCAGTAACATCACTGGCACATAGTACACTGCGGCACGTATACACGAGGCGTACGCGCTGACGTGTAGGGCATGTACCATTAGCGGGTACGCGTGGTATCCGAATACTTCCTTAGGTGCGAGGCCGCGCCGGCGGGTGACTAACCTGAGCATCGGGTACTCGTAAGGATTATTTAAGGGCGACGAGCCCCGTACACCTTAGCATTGTCTTCCCTTTTTGCAGCAGTATATATTTTGTACGGGTTTGCATTACGAGGAATCGCTGTGATGAATACATGCGTCTTGCTTCATTCCATGCGTCATTCCGACACATATATTCATTGAAGAAAAAGCAAGTTTTCCATGGTGAGCTAGACTCAGAGCCATAACAGGCTAGTGTACCCATTGTGCGTGTTCTCCCAGGTGCGTGATCTCCCATTGATTTTTAAAATTCTAAGTTTATGTGTCAAGTTTTGTTCTACTTTTTAAACAGCAACTGAAGTAAGCTCCCCATAATTAAATGCTTATCGTACTGGCGATATTTACATGTTACAACTAGGCATATGTGCGTATGTTTCATGTTATGTCTGGTTATCTGTTATTTAGACTCACCGCTTACACTCACAGCGGCTGTCAAAATATTGTGCAACTACTACCGGTGTCATGTATGCTTACTATGTCATGACCTTGAGTGTATATGGGCAGTAAGCATGCTGTCATCCAAGCATCTGTCGTCTTAAGTCCACTAGGACATCATTGACGCGCTCTCTGGGACAATTTTCAGGTCTGGAGCATTGCCATTCCCTGCAGCTCCACGGCATCGTTGGCAATCGACACTTCAGCTACGGCGGTATAACTTACATGGCGCCCCACCAAGTCTCCAAGTGCATGCTTCACAATCGTTAACCGCAAGTCACTTCCTAATTGGGCGGGGCTGTCGCCACCATCACGTGTGCTCAGCTGCGGCGGATCTATGGGGCGGCGAACAGCGCTGGAATCTTGGCACGAATCTCTGCCTCTGAGCAGTCCGACACCACATAATCCACAGTCCCTTCTTGAAGCAGCGCGTCCGCGCTTGCGCCCTCCTCGGCGGTCGTCAAGCCAGTCACCAGCACAGTGGTCATACCCATCTGCAAAGGGAGGCAAGGCAAAAGAGTCCGATGAAACGCAGGAAATCGCTCCCGGCAGGATCCAGCCCGCAACAGCATGACATACAAACGCGCGGGGAGGGGGGGGGGGCGGGGGGGGCGGGGATTGCTTTGGAAGCCCCTCCCCACCTGTTTGCATGATCGCAAATTCTTCACCGAGTCCTCAAACATCCAGGTAGTCTTCGCCGAGGCGCCCATGAAGTCCAATGCTCTCTGCAAGCAGCCAGTGCTATTGGTAGAAATGCAGGCCCAAATACAGCATGACTGCCACGCACTGCCCCGCTACGTTGAGCATTGCCGGCATCCATGGGGGCAATGCAGATTTAGATAGCTCACCTTGAACGCCTCCTCCTGCGGCTTCGCCAGTGGGTCCATAAAGTCCGCCCCAATCACGCCCCTACCACATCAAGCGGGCGGTTCCACAAAGCGGTGAGTCGCCCTGTAAACCGCCAGCGTAGCATGTTGAGAAAGCGCCACACACGTCATTGGCGTACTTGAAATGCGACTCGATGCCCATGGTCTGCAGCGCCAACTTGGCGTGCTTCTCATTGCAGTTGGTGAGCACCCACTTGTCCTGCGGCAGAGCCGCCAGCATCGCGCCGACCTGCGCGCCATGTAGGTCCATGGTCAGATGCCAGACCTCAGATGCCAGGGGATCGCTTTCTTGAGGTTAGGGCGGTGGCTAGGGTGATGGCGGCGCAAGGTGGGAACCTGCGGGTGAGGGCCCAGGAACTGCTCCCGGCCCGCACGAATAAAGTCCCAGAACTCTTCGCGGTCAAACTCAAAGCCCTCCGACCTGGTCGCCGACGAAAGGTAATACAGGACTGTAGAGTGAGCAGCGGCATGGCCAGCGCCCACAGCATGCACACACAGGGTGCGGTCGTTTATGGTACAATGCTTCACACATGGTCCCCCAGTTCCCAGGTGTGCAGCATGCTCACCTCAGCCCCTTCAGCGTCTGGTTGTGCTTCTTGAAAGCAGCGCGCCAGATAGACTCGCACCTGCGGCGGAGCGGCAGCATGGCTCAGGGCACGAGTTGCTGCGTGATTCTATCACGGCAGGCAGCCTCCCAGGTTGCAGTGAAGGGGTAGACGAAGCGCACTTTTCTTTCTCCACATCCAGCTTCTCGTGCATGAAGGCGAATACATTCTGCCGCACGTGTGCCTAGATACAGCAGCCCGGCCGCGCTGCAACAAATCAACCCCATCATCTACAAGTAGGCATGCGATGTTGCGCTGGGCAGATGGCGGCTCCTCTGGAAAAGCAGCGCCACCAGTGCGTGGTCAGCCCTTCACATGTGACATGCCATGACATGCCGTGCGGCTTACCTCGTATCCGTTTTCGATGCCGTAGAGCGTGCCATCCTGGAGTCAGGCACGTGGAAGTCGGGAGTTCAGCCGATGCCAATGCATACAACCTGCTCGCTGCTCAAGGCGCTGCTAGAGTGACTGCTCCGTAGCATGCTTCACTGTTTCGCCCGCTGACTGCTTGTTGCAATGAGGGATATGGCGGGCCAGAGGCTCAGACGACGGGACGAGTCGTGAGGCTGCTCACCAGATCGAAGACGAGCGTCTCCACTTGGGGCGCCATGCCGCTGACAGACGCTATCGCGGGGGGGGGGGGGGGGGGGGGGGGGGCGCACAGCTGGGTTTGCTACTCGATTCCTGGGGCTGTCGTTCAGCAACGCGGATGCGCCAGGGTTTCAATTTTAAGAGCACCCGTACAGCGGCAAGGGCAAGGCATACGACAGATGACCAGGCCTGGTACGATCACTGCGATGTTGGTTGCTCACAAGATGACGAACGAAACTGCCGAAACTGCGATGTTGGTTGCTCACACGATGACGAACGAAACTGTCACGAAACTGCCTGAAGGAACCGTGCCGAAGCATATCGGTGCACAACGGCATATGTACAGGGTACCGCGCGCGGTGACGCAGAGAATTGTATTCAGCACCCCTCCGCCGCCCGCCTCAGCTTCATCTGGTCGCTATATGTTAGTCATTTTCACCGGCCCTGGTACAAGCTGGAGTTTTTCGTGTTTACGGTAACTAAGGCTGTCAGGAGTAAATGCGATGGTTTTGCTTTCCCTTCCGTACATCCCTTGTCCGCTACTCGGTTGAGCGGTCGTCTCGTACGCGAGAGGTCCGGGTATCGAATCCTGGCCGATGCATTTTCGGCAATTTCGTCCCGGCGTGTCCTGGGTTCCCCGGTTGATGCATCAGCCCTTCGGGGCTGTAATGAGGCAATGGTCTACGGGCTATGCCAGACCTACGACTGCAGTTGGCGTGCAAGAGGTCAAGTAGTGCTGGCCGGGGCGGCTTCGGCCGACGTCCGGGGGCGAACTTTACTTGTAGTTTTATCCCCCCCCCCCCCCCCCCCCACGATTTTTCGGTTTCCGTACTTTGTTTGTCACCTACGAATGTCCACTACTGCGGAATGTAATAATGCTGTGGGTCACGTTCCCTGCTATGTACGTACTTTGCTCTGTGTTGTGCAACTATGCACGCCCCATGGCAGTGTATGACACGTGACCGGACAGTGACACCATGTCTTATGACACTTTAGGAGAAAAAGAGCATGTAGAGTGCATTGCAATAACACAGCAAGAGTATATTGTGGAGGAATATACACGCAATTTGTAACTGTCCACAGTTGTAGAGGTTAATGTGGCTACGCGACGCCCCCACAGCAACCCCCCGGCATAATAACAGCCTACCATCTCTACTTGCTTCATTGTTGCATATCGTAGTAGTACTAAGGTGTGTGCTCATTAACCTACTCGCGGGACACAACAATCACGGCGGGCTTGCCCATGGTCACGTCGTCACACCAGTAGATAGACATCCACGAGCCATCAATGATCGCAACGAGGACCGCCAAATAAGGAAGCTAAGGAAGTACATGATTGTTGCAGCATGTATTTCCTTGGCTTCCTTGTTGGCGGGTTATTGTCGCCATCACTATTGGAATAAATGTTTTTTGAAAATATTTTTGTCAAATCCAGGAAATAAAAAACTGCGGAAATAAAAGGTACTATTTTGGAAATAGTATTTCCAGGAAATTAAAAAAGCACAATCTGGGAAATAAATTCCGGGAACATGATATTAACTCCAATATCGTCACATTTTAGTTCCCACCTACTTCTTATTTCCAGGACAGTGCCTGCTCTATTTCCAAGAAAGTGTCTGTCTATTTCCATACATGCCTATTTCCTGGATTTGCCAAATTTATTTCCAAAAAAAACAGCTATCATCATTGTTGGCCGGCATCTTGGCGTGTCACGGCTGCCATGTCGAGTCGGGCCGGTTGGCCAATGGTGGGCCCGTCGGCATGCTGGCTAGGTTTGATTTCGACGCTGCAGCGGGCGCCGCCGCGGCCTGCTGGCTGCCAAATATAGCCGCAAATAATACGCCGGCGCGATGACCAATCAGGGGTCGATGCAAACGTCAATGTTCAAATATAGTTCATGAACCAGTTTTCCGAATCAAACAAGTCCCCCCCCCCCCCCCCCCCCCCCCACTATTTTGGGGGAAAACGTTGGCTAAACCGGGACATTTAATCGTAAAAACCTACTAAACTGAAGAGGGAACATCACTACTGAAATAAAATTCAAAAAGGGCATGTGGACTCGTCCGATGATACTAAAAACTAGACACGTCATCATCGGATAAAAAGAGTTTCACCGCTTGTCTTACAAATAAAAAAATGTGGCATGTTAGTCGCCAGCAACCGCCTCCCGGTTTCCTAATCGCGAAGTTATTAGGCGAGAGCTTTACTAGTCGCTAATATAAAAGTGCAGTCGCTACTACTACTATATAGCGACTTTACCGTATTTAGATTGGCAGCCGATTACATAAATAAACTTACGGTTTAGGATATGAAACCTTGGAATGCTGCAAATTTATGTTCACCCCTTTCTTCATCATCATAGGGTTCAATGAAGCCCGGGCTTTGCCACAAACAACTGTGCTACACGAGCGAGTGGTCACGATGCTGCCGCGTGGGGCGTTTCAAGTACGTGCTACACAAGACGAGGGGGGGGAGGGGGGGGGGGGTCATCGGAGGGGGGGCACACTTCCGTGTTGCCGTACGCGTGCATAGAACACCGTAGAACGGTGGGACAATGGCCATGGATGGTTGAGGTCTTGAGCATGACACATATAAATGTCATAGCAAACGGGGCGGAGCGGACTTTCCGGCCGACCCTTAACACCGGGTACAGTATTGCGCATGTACTACATCCGGGCGAGCCGGCGTCAGTGTCGATTGGACGGTATTATTGATAGCGTAATCCTTGTGCGAAACGGTGGACCGTCCATCCGACGATCGGACGACCCACCACCATGCCGACTGCCGGCAAGCGCCCACAGCGCCGTGAAGCGCCGTCTCCACATGAGGACCACACTGTCCACATATCATTGACATTCGTCATACCGAGGAGCAACATGAGTAGACCGTGACCGGCACCTTTCTCGCTGCGCTGCGCGGCGGCAGAGTCCAACAGCCCGCGATCCGCACAATCGTTGCGGCAAAAAAATGCGGGCACTCATCTCCCACCCGCCACCCTCTGCTATCTCCACGCCGTCCTATCGCGCCCATCCCACGTATTCCTAACCGCTCTTCCCTCCCGCGGAACGGACGACGCCACGCATGCCAATCTATTACTCAGCGATCTCGTGTCTCAGTACAATACGATTGACGAGGAGTCGCGCGCATGCACAGTCTCGAATCAACCTGATCCGCACCCTCATCAACCCCAATATCGGTGCGAATATTAGCATACGACGTCAGAGTGCGTGGTAACCTGCCTCGCCCCCCCCCCCCCCCCCCCCCCCCAACCTCCACATCCCCCAAAGCCGACTGCCGTCAACTAAGCCGGGGCGAGCAGCACCAGCAGCATTCTCCCTACTATCATCGGGTCACTCCGTCATCATGTGGCTTGCTCGCCGAGAGACGGCCGATGCCGTCCTACATACCCAGTGGACATGATGGAGAGGGCACGGAGATTTTGGATCGTCAAAGCCGTCGTGAGTCTGAAAGCAATACAAACGATCCGAGCATGTCATATATACCTGCGGGCAGCCGCATATATGTAGCCATCTATATAGCCGGTACGGGCAGCCGAGTACCGGCATATCGCGATGTAGGAGTATCGCTAACGAGCAGCCGAGTATCGGGTTAGTACGAGTACAGCTAACATTCCATCCGGCGCCATCCATGGACGACTAATCCGATTTTACTTGTATTGCTTCCATTGGTTTCTCGGAGCCTTGGCTGCGATTTAGGAGGGAACAGGTTCGATTTCCCTATCAACAGAAATCTTGTGCCAATAACGCCTTGCCGAAAACATCGTTTATAAGTGCGATAACATGAGGCGGAAACGGCTGCCTCCTTGGCGTAGTAGGCTTCCATGCACTGAAACGCGAGGCTCCATGGCCCTTTAGCCCAATGGCTTGGGCACTAAGGCGAGAATACGCGCGGATTTCTGTGTGCAGTGACTTTTGTGGAGTGCTGAATTCGGAAAAGTTCGCGTGCACTATTATATTGTTTAACATTAGAATATAAGCGATACAATAGGTACATGAATGCGTCCCGACGATGTACGACGATACAAGACGACCGCCCCGTTAATCATCGTGCCGACAATGATTACTGCCGGGTACGCTTTATTGCTAGAGAGCGACTACTTCATGCACGTGCTCCCGCGCGTCGTTGGATCGGAAATTGTAGATGTGTTTAGGGATATATATGGCGGTAACCACACAAATAGCGACTTAAACGCACTTGTAAACCCTTGTAGTACTTGAGTAATGATAAAGATTATTGCAAACGCCGTGATGTACCCGTAATCACTAAGCAACATGTGCACAGCAATCTATATTCAAGATTTCCGAGCTTGTTTAAGGCGTCTCGGGTTTATGACTACAAAATAACGAATACTATACGCATTCCATGAGGGAAAAGACGAACCATTCGTTTCGTTCAACCAAAGCCCGAGCTAAAAAATCCGGCCTTGCCACGCCTTCGCTCGGCACGTCATTTGAGGGTGTCTGAATGCCCCCCCCCCCCCCCCCCCCCCCACCCCGCCGAGAATGTGTTGTCATTTCGGAATCGCTTCGGCACCTCTAAAGAGCATTGACTTCGGTTACACTACTGGGATTGGAACCTTACGTTACTTATTAGTCTTTTGGTGACTTTTTGATATTCCACTTGCCGCTGTGCGGTACCCGCAACGTATTAAATTAATAATGGTCATCAAATGACCAGACCCCAGGTACATTATTTAGATCATGGTACCTGGATTCATTGATGTTGTGTATCCATGCTGAATGATCACGGCATATATAGTCCTTAGTACTGCGTCCAAACATTATATTAAGATGGAATGGCGGCGTGGTGGGGGGGGGGGGGGGGGCGTGCGATTATTACATGATCGACTTCGCGTGCGTGTCCTCCACGACCCCCACTTGGAGCAACGACCCCGCTGGTGCACCCTGGGAGTCGCGGCGACCGAGGCGGAGCATGGTAAGTTGGCAGCGGACCGGGCGTCTTCCGCCCCAGTGCAGGGTGTTCACCGGTACTACCCTTTTGTGGTTGAGGACCGCGGCCGTCTCGGGAAGTCCGCTTTGACGGTGGTCTACATCTTCGCGGTGCTGTTGGCTGCGCGCAACTTCCCTGGCGGTCCTTCCGCCCCGACCGCATGCTTCCTTCGTGGTCAATCCGTTCAGGCACTTCGGAACTTTGTCGCCAGCCAACTTGCTGAGTTCCGCCGTCACCTGTCACGCACACGGCGGGGGCTGTTGCAGCGGGTCTCGGCTTTGCGTGCATGGTACCCTGGGCGGCATTCTCTCTGCCGGTGTGCATATGGCTAGGTCTGAGGCGTGGGCTTGTGCCCATTATGCGTCGTCTCATGTTACTGCTTCCACCTCACAGTCGCTGTAGAGGACATTTCTGATTGTCCTTTTTTTGGTGATTTCCTGATATCGCCTTCTGCTTCTAGCTCATGTAATCATATTAAGATGGAACTTCAGCAAATATAATAATCACAAGAGAATAAACTACATGTAATAGTAGAATGTAATACGAAACGCTAAAAGCAGGGTTGCAAAACACGGCAAAGCACCGCGGTTTACTATTTTTTCCACATGTACGCGCTAGTACGAGTGATACGCGCTAGGTTGTTGATATATTGAGGAAACGCCCTATATGGGCCAACTGGACGGAGCATACCCTATTGTGCCTAGCCGAAATGGACGTAGGGCCCCGGTAAACCCCCTCCCGCCCTGCTTTAGTAGGCGTATGTACATATCTATACTGCCGGGCGGTCGGGCACTGAGAGAGCCGGTGATATGGTGTGCAAGTGGGGCGGCCCTTCGTCCATTGGCCAACAAGCTCACAGGTCCGCCGCACGGCCCACCATGGCGCCAAGGAACCTTCACCCCCCCCCCCCCCCCCCCCCCAACAACAACAACTAGTATGTGAATGTAAGAGGGTAGGGGGGTCACGGTGGTTTCCTTCGGCCGGCTGCGGCGGTGGCGCGGCACTGTGATTTGGCGATGGATTTAATACGTGCATCGCCGATCGAGCGCCGACGCAACCGTCACCCCCCCCCCCCCCCCCCCCCCGGTGTACGGCAAGTCGAATGCACCGCCTGGCATCACAGTCACTGCGAACAACGCAAAAAGCCATACAAGCCAACCAAACTATCAAGATGGGTCAGGGGCTTATTTCCAACGTCTATGATAGCAAATATTCGTGTGTTGAGTGGTGGGTCGTCGGTTCTGGTCGTGTATGCTGGTGTCTTGAAAACTAGGTCACCACGTCTTAGTTGACCTCATTAGGGTACCCTGAAGTGTGTGGCTATGAGAAACGGGGTCTAGGGGGTCAAGCGGGTCGTGACGAGTGCTAGAAGGGGGTCCGGCCGGTGGCAGTGGCAAAAGGGGGTGCCTCTCAGCCGGTTTCGCCATCGGGCACCCATGTGGACCCAGCTCAAGTCAACCGCCCCAATCGCCCCACCTAGCGACCATCACAGTCACGTAGGGTAGTGAGGGTCTGGGAGGGTCAGGTGCTGTGTTGATGGGACCCCAAATCTTTGGGTTTACGTTCTGCGGTGTGCTTTCTTTGTATTCGGCCCATTTCGGTGCGTGGCCAATGCATGTTGTTGCGCCTCGCGACACATGTGCCGAGTATTGGGGGACTACCAGTACCCGGCGATACAATTGAGTTTTCCCGAAAATTAAAACACAAAGAATCCTTGCGCCGCGAGAATTCGTTTGTTTTCGAGTGATGTTGTCGATAATAATCATCATTAATTAATCGGGTCTGACTTGACAGCGACTACCCATACCTCCAGCCACTGCACATATATAGTGTATATATACATATAGTAGCTATAGCGACCACTATAGTCGCAATTGTGGATGAGGATGCGGCCGCCTCGGAAAATCCGCTTTAACGGTGATCTACATTTTTGCGGTGTTGCTTGATGTGCGCAACTTCCCTGGCGGTCCTTCTGCCTTGACTTCATGCTTCGTTCCTGGTCAGTCCGTCCATGCTCTTCGTTTAGCATGCTTCGTTCTGAACTTTGTCGCCAATCAGCCCGCAACTGAGCTCCGCCATCACATGTCGCGCATGCGGCGGGGGTTGTTGCACCGAGTCTCTGTTTGCGTGCATGGTACCTTGGGCGGCATTCTCTCTGCCGGAGTGCAGACGGCCAAGTCTGATGCGTCTGCCCGTGCTCATTCCGCACCCTTCTGCTTCTGGTGCTGCTTCCACCCCGCAATTGCTGTAGTGTTGTAGTTTCCTATTGCCTTTTCGGGTGGTTTCCTGCTGATCGCCTTTTGCAGCTAGTTCATGTAATAATACTATAGTCGCTATTGCGCGGGCAGTTCGGCCCTGCTCGTTTTTCGTCCGCTCAATCTGCGTTATCCGCGCCGCCGTCCGGTATTGGCCCCGCCCTGGATACCATATTATTTCTGCATCTGGTAGCTGGATGGACTGGATGTCCTCCTGAATTTCTGTATGGAATTCTTGAATGTTGCACCCAGGACATGTAATCACACTCTATTCCAAGAATCGCAATTTGATCACATGTACACTTACACACGATTGGGACTAGTCGGGCGCTGCTGCTCAAGGGACGCGGTAATCCTTAATAGGGGCAGGTGGCGTTGCCGCGCGCGGCGGAGACCGCCATCATCACCATCCCGCCCGTCGACGACCGTCGTTACGTTGCATTCCATCAATTGCCCACTCGTCGTAGTCTCTAGTGACATCCCATCGCTGGGCGGCAGGAGAACTGGCCGTGAGGCCGTCCGCTGGCACGGCCCCTGCGCAGAGAGAGAGAGAGAGAGAGAGAGAGAGAGAGAGCGCGCGCGAGAGAGAGGTTGTCTGATGTATCAGTAGCAGCGCGCGTTTCTGCACCGGACTAGCGACAAGGGGCTGGCTCCGGGAGAGGCAGTCGCCGTGTCAGGCTATGGCGATGGCAGCGAGGCCGCCGGTCGGCCGGCCAACAGTCGGCCGGGCGCGCAGCACGATGGTGCTAGCGTCCTGCGTGCTGTGTCTGGCCGCCGCCAAGCTGCTGCTCTGGCCACGGCCCGGTCCAGCGAGCTGTGCAGGGAATTGCTCGGGCAATGGGCGGTGTCTCAAGGTGCCGCCCCTGCATTCCGCCAGAGTCGGGTGACAAGGGTAATGGAAATAATGATGAAAGGAGCCAGTGTATTGATTGAAATAACATTCAAAACAAAAATGTGTTGCCATTCGGCGGGAGGAAGGGGGGCGGGCTGAAAAGTGGAGGCCTCCCTGCCTTCCAGGGGCACTGCTTCTGCAGCCCACGTTACGGCGGCGCGGACTGCAGCCAGGATAGCCTGGCGCTGATGGGGCGGGAGTGGGCGCGCGAGACCAACCTGACGCTCTCGCTGGGCGACAGGTGCGGCCTCTGGTGTCCAGTCCATTGGTACTGCGCGCCGCCTGGGCGACGGGGCTGGCACGCGCCACCTGCATACACGGCATGAGTCATTGGGCCCCCTGCTGCCCCACCTCCCACCTCCTTCCACCTACCTCCTGGGCTACTAGGTGTGCCTTCCTGGTGCGGAGCGAGGTGTTAGTGCGCAGCGATGGCGGCGACCCAGGCGCAGGCGAGGTATTCTACGGCGACCGCGGCACCAACATGTACCACGTCCCCCGGCCACTGATGGACGCCGTCCCGGAGACCTGCCCCGAGCTGAGGTTGGCGCGGCGCCGCTGCGCGGTGAATGCGGGGCGTGCAGGGGGGAGAAGACCAGGTGGCTGAGGGGGTGGTGGTGTGCCTGGTCCCTGGCAGCTGGGGGACGTGCGCCATCGTGGGCAACTCGGGCGCCATGCTGTTCGACTCCCTGGGGCGGGAGATCGACGCTCACGATGTGGTGCTGAGATTCAACCAGGCGCCCACCGCGGGCTTCGAGCGCCACGTGGGGGCGCGCACTATGGTAGAGTCGCTCAATACGCCGTTTGCGCGCCGGCTGGCGGACGCCACGTCGTCGGAGGGGCTGGCTGGTAACAACACACGCTGGCTATGGCGCAACCCCAAGGTACACCCCCCCTTTATTTCCTTATGCTGCCAGCACCCTTACAGCAGCAGGGTTATACTGCTAAAACCTCAAACAAGTACTCCACCCCCATACTCAGCGGAACGCGCACGACCTTGCCATCCCTCGCATACACCTCTTAGGCTTTTACCCCTTCCCACCTGGGACGGCCCCGCAGACTATCCTGATGCTCTTCGAGCCGAGCAAGATGAGGGAGGTCTACGTGCAGCTTCGGGAGCAGCTTCCCCGCTCCGAGGTGCTCATGCTGGGCCCGCAGTTCATCCACTCCGCCATGCGCCTGCACGAGGCGCTGCGGGTGCGCCGCCCCCTTTCCCTTCCCAATCATCTACACTCTCATGATTGACACATCGTTATCACTCAAACAACGGCACCACAGCATGTATATGATGCGCTTATGTACACCCGCACCATTTCGTTGGGTTTGCGTGTCCCAAGGATAATGAATGTTTTGCAGCATCAAGTCAGATTGTATGCTGTACTCGTGGTTTATCCTGGCAGATTTCGAAATACATATAGTGAGGGGGTCAGAGGCGATAATATTCAGCGGACTCAAAGCGCAATATCGATATGGATGGGGACGATGACGCCGGACGAGTGCGGCTGACGCGCCTCCCTCCTCCCGGGGGCTCCAGGCGCGGCTGCAGAGGCTGGGGCTGGGCAGCATGTGCGGCGAGAAGCCCATGAGCGGCTTCTATGCCGTCGCCCTGGCGCTGCGGGTGTGCCGGCACGTGGACCTCTACGGCTTTGACGCATGGGCGGACAGCATGGCCAACGTGCACCGCCGACGGTACCACTACTTTGATGACGACGAGCCGGTGAGGGCCACCCAGACTGTAGGTAGACAGAGATAGAACAGAAACGCGTGTATTTTCTTGAGGAAGGGGGGGTGACCTGGGATTGCGATGACGCCGTGCGCAGAGAGCCGGCGCGCACTCGTACGAGCTGACGTTCTACACCTACATGCTGATGGAGCTGGCGGAGGGCTTCAACCTTAGGTGTGCCACACTGGTCCGCTGCTTACGTGTACTGGGCACTCTCCGTTGCCGCGTCTCTCTCCCCGGCTGAGCGCCCCCACCCCCTCACCCATCCTCCTGAATGGGACCATCGGTCACCACGCTGACAGGATCCGGAGAGCGGCAGTGCCACAGGACGCTGAATACGGCGGCACAAGATACAGCACATGAGCTGGTTCATGTTGGCAGGTAGTGAGGGATCGTGGGGGCTTACATGGCCCTGCTCAGCTGGTGGGGGGGATTATAACAGCTTGTAAGTACTAAGTGCCTTAGAGCGCTGGCGTAGCTGTGGGCATGAGCGTGGGTGTGGGCGTCTCGCCGCCGTCAGGGTCGGGGGTGGCCGTCGCGCCCGGGCCTTTGTGCGGCTGCGCATGGTGGGTGGGCAGCTCCGGCTTGAGTGTCTCGATGTACTGGATGATGGCCTGCTGCTCGTGCTGCAGCCCCGCGCGCACCTTGGTCTTGATGTCCGTCATGAGGGTGCTGATGGTGGTGGTGCAGTCGCTCTCCTGTGCCTGCAGCTCCGCGACACGGGCCTGCAGCTTCGTGCGCGACTCGCTCGCGGTCGCCAAGTCGCTCTGCAGCTGCGTGTTGTCCGCCGCCAGCGTCTCCATCTCGTCTATCTTGGCCTACGCAACGGCAGCGCTACACCCTCAGCCATCTGGCAGCCCATTTTGGAAGAGGGTGGGACTACCGGCAGTCCCAGGAGGGCAGGGTTTGATTGGCATAGCCTGCACCGGCTGGGAGACACTTCCCCGAAAATAAGCATCAGGCCGCCTACGTACGTCAGAGATCGCTAGGGTGGCGCAGGTACCGAGGCATGCGATCAAAATGCTGAATGGTCAGTGATGGGGTGGAGATATGAGGGGGCCCAGCAGCTCCCCGTGGTAGGAGGGCTGCGCCGCAGGACGGAAGCACGCGGCAGGGAGTCGCGGGTGGCTGAGACTGGACTCGCCTGCAGTGCCTCCCGATAGTTGGTCGCCTCGGCGTCCGCCTCCGCGTGCAGTCCCAGCTGCTCCTGCAGCCCGCTCAGCACCGCGCTCATCTCCGCCACCTGGCCGTTGGCGGCCGCCAGGCTGGTCATCAGGCCGACGCTGGTGAAAAGCAGCACCAGCAGGGCGGCGGCCATGTACAGCGGTGGCACCGCCGCAAGCATATCGTGCCCGCGCGCGCCGTAGCGGCGCACGGGTCCGTTGGGGTCGAAGAGCGGCAGCCCCTCGAGCGAGTGGAACAGGCCGCCGGGGCCGTTGCGCCGCGTCGCCATGGCTGTGTTGCGTTGCCGATGCCGGCGGCGATGCCGACGCAATGCGGTGCGCGCCCCCCTGTCTCTGCTCTCTCGGAGCTCTCCTGTTCGATCTGGGCACTCTGGCTGCCCGGAGTCGTAGAGCAGCGCCTAGGAAAACGCAGCGCGGGGGGCGTCGAAGGCGGCGAAAGCGAGCCGGCAGCGGCGTTTGGCTTCGGTACCTGGTAACGCGGAGGTGTGGGTACGGGTATATAAGGATTTAGAGTCGCTATGGATTCATGTCCACAGTAGTACAGTAGGGCGAACGGCGCGGACGTACGGACTCGACGAGATCAACCGCTCCGCCCCCCGCCCATCATCACAGGCCGGCGGCGATTCGGCTGGGCCCGCGCAAAACGGGGCATCGTGCGAAAAAATATGCACAGATGTACGAATTCATATTAATCATCGTCCGTAATATTGCAGCTATATATTCAGAATTACATCATGGGCTATTAGCTGCAATGGCGATCGGGAAATTACCCGACGAAAAGCACTAGGAAACCCCGCCCACATCATCATGCTTATCATATATTATGTTAGCAAAGCAGCGGGCTCCCAGTTTTGCCAAAAGGTGTCGGATCTTTTACAACGTTTGGCACAGGGGCTCATGCCCCAAAGCACGCATGAAAGGGTTGGGAAGGGGTGGGTCGCGCTCGCTGGAAGCTGGCGCAAAGGCAGAAGGTGGAGACACCGCCGCGTCGCGGGGCGTCATATCGGGGTGAGGGATGGACGTGGGCACACGGCAGTAGCGTACTAGCCGCGTATGGCGGAACTGCAACGTCGGGTAACGCCCGTCGAACTTAGCCCCGTGCAGTTCAAACCTCTATAATTCTCAATACGACCATTAGCAAAGCAGGGGGCTCGCAATTTTGCCATCATGTCGCCACTTGGCGTGGCAGCCTGGATGGTTGACCGCCCCAGGGGGTCATCCAGCCAAACAGGTGCCATGCTACCGGACACGGCATCACTGTTGGGTCGATATAGTCGAGCACCACACTGAACTCCATCGCCCAGCCGCCGAAGTACTTGATCTTCTGCATCGTCACGCCGATCACCTACGTGGTTGTTGTGGGCCCCTTTCGGAGGGAGTGGGACGTCCACGCGAACCCCGCGGGGGGGGGGGGGGGGGGGGGGGGGGCTCTTGCACTGTTGTCAGCACCAGTTGCAGCCAACTGGTGAGGGTGTCCGCCGTCCATTTTGCCTGCCCCTCGCGCTGGTTGATGGCCCATCGCGCCGCTGGCACGCGGCCGCCGGCGAAATCCTGCGACGCCGCAAGGCCCTTGCGGACCCTGCTCACCAGATCTCCCAGAGCCATGGGCTCCCGGCCGTGGTCCTTGAAGAATTTGTTGACGGCCGATAGGCAAGGCTGCAAGCTGGAGGCCTTGATCGTCGGTCCCCCGGTTGCCCAACCACGTGACGTACCGTGCCATAGTCCCGGGGTCGGCAGCCAAAGCCGGTCGCCGCTCCTCTTCGCAGAAACGGAAATATTGCTTCATGCAGCTGGTGTAAGACGCCGGAGTGGCCGGCGCCCACGCATTTGATAGGAGCTCCATGGTTTGGACGCCAAGCAAGGGTGTCAGAACCTAGCACCCGTGTCATGTACGGGCGCATCGAATCGGCCCATGGTATCGTACAGCTCGCGACCTCGACGCGGTACTTCACCGTTGCAGTTCGTACTGGTGCCGCACGTACAGCCGGTAGTTGGTGGCCGTTGCCTGGAAACATGGATAACGTATGTAGCACTTACGGCCCCTCGGCGCAGGTAGACCCATGCCGGAAGGGAACGCGGAATACAGTGACATGCCAATGAGGCATGCCGATCATACCTCGCCCGTCCCGCCGTCCCGGCCGGAACAAATCGGCGCGCGGCGCCACCGTGAGCTCCTCCACTGCCATCTCGGTGAGTGCATGGTGCCACGCCTTGCCCTCCCATCGCGGGGCGACGACGGTCGCCGCTGCGCCACTCTGTTGCAGCTTCTGCACAAGGTCGGGTAGCAGGGGCCAAGGGTGCGTTGCACCAGTTGTTTTCGCGGCGCCAGTCCGCATCCGGCAGGTGCAACGAATCCGCCGCCTCGCACTTAGGGTCCAACAACGCCGCGTTGTAGCGGGGGAGCAGGGTTTTGAGGGCGGACGCGAAGCGGTCGATGGAGTGAGGGCCGAACCGGCTGTCCAATTCCGCAAACATGAGGGGGGCGAGTTGCCAATCGTCGCTGTCGAGGTGCCGGCTTAGACGGTCCGCCCAGATATTCGCTGCCGAGCGAATGTACCGCGCGCGCAGGTGGATGCCGTGCAAGTCAAGCTAGCACCAGAGTCGTCGCAGCTCGGCCATCATCTCGGGAGAGCGTGAGGTTAGGCCCGACAGAACGTGACATGCCGCTTGGTTGTCCTCGTGCAGGAGGACGTTGCGCCCGGCGAGGTGGGGGAGGAAGCTTTCCAAGGCAAGTTGGACCGCTTTGAGCTCCTTCCAGGTGACGTGCTGGCGCTCGTCCGCCGAGCTCCAAAATCCCCGCGTCTCCAACCTGCCGTTCAACACCGTCCCCGCCCCACCCGTAGCCTGAGCTGTCGGTATGCGGATAAGCCGTCTCCACCGGGCGGTGGATGGGCTTGCCGTTGGACTGACTGATGGGCACCGATGTCCACCACTGTAGGTCGCGGCGGAGCTGTGGCGTCATCCGGACCCTCCCGCCCCACCGGTCGCCGACCACAGAGTGGAGCTCCCGAAAGGAAGAATCTTGCGGCCGGGATCGCGAGAAAGAGGTACTGCGCCTGCCCTGCCAGTGACTGCAGCTCGCGCATTGGGAGCCACCCGGCGTTCCGCGTGGCGCGGCCCATGAGCCGAGTGGCCTGCCGGGAGAGCCGGTTCAGTTTGTCTGCCTGTGCGTAGAACATCCCGGACGCTGAGTCGATGTCCACCCCCAGGTGCCTGCCGAATTGGCAGGGCTCCTAGAAGCCCTTTGTGGGCTTCCGCTGCAGCCCCAAGGCGTCGAGGAGGCTGGCGAGCCGTTGACGGGGGTGGAGCGCCTGCTCCATCGACGCGGAGAAGAGGAGGAAGTCGTCCACGTAAAGTAGGATGCGCGCTCCCCTCCACTTGGTCCGGCGGAGGTAGCGCTTGCTCCGTGTAGGGTGCGTAGACGATGAGGGGGACTCGGGCTCGGGTTTCCGCAGGTGGGTGATGAATATTTGGGTGAGCGTGACGAAGTAATAGGGCGAGAGGCTCCAGCCCATTGGCAGACCCGCGAGCATGTAGAGCTGACCTCGGACGTCCACGGTGAAGTAGTCTCGGTCCGCCTCTGCGATGCCTAGAGCATAGAAGCCGTCTTGGAGGTCGAAGGAGAACATGTAGTCTCCCCTTTTGGTGAGGTGGCGCACTCCTAGTAGGGTCTCTATCTTGAGCCGCTTGCGCACACAGTAGGAATTAAGCACGCGGAGATCGATGATGCAGAGCTACTGGTTGACGCCGGGCTTGGGCACTAAAAAGAGTCTTGACACCCACTTGCGGCAGGTGCCAAACTCCCACGCGCCGGACTCCACTAATTGGGGAGCTGGCCCTCGTCGAGGAAGGTGAGCTGCGATGGGGTAGCGTCCTGCATGCTGATGCCTTTGTGGAAGTTCGGTGGGGGGCGGTTGTGGTTGAAGGGGATCCGGACGCCCTCCTGGATCCACCTTGATTGCTCGCCCCGATGTCTTGCCATTGCCGCCATTGCCGCCGCACGCGGTGTCGCATGTAGCTTGAACTTGGGTAGCATGTATGACTCGGAACGGCGGGGCACACCGTCAGTTCTGCTCTTCGGTCTGCGGGGTAGGAGTCTTCCTCGCAGGGTTGCCGGGCTGAGGCTTGCCCGTGATCTTGTCTTTGTCCTTGTTCTTGTCCGCCCTCTCATCCTTTGTGGCGCGGTCTTCGTGTTTTGCGCGCTTCTGCTCCTTGATGCGGATGTTGCCGCCGCTGCCGCCTCCGCTCCCTCCGCTGCCGCTGCCGTTAAACTGCGCGGCGGCCTGCGCCTTGGCCGCCTGGTGGAGATTGACCCGGATTCATTTGTCGTCCACGGCGTTGAGGAGGCCGTCGACGCCATTGCTTGAGCGCTCGGTGGCGGTGGTGTCGCCATTGTCGAAGGAGCGGGAGTAGACGAGGCGGTCGGCGACTCGCTCCTTGCATGTAAGCGCCTTCTTGCACTTGAAACGCCGGAGTAGGTGAGCCGGTCTTCAGCAGCCTGCCCGCACGTCGCGATCGTGGGAATCGCGGAGTTGGGTAGGTCGGTGGCGTCCGCGGTGTCGCGAGCGGTGGCGTTTTTCGCGCGAAGCGTTGCCACAGCGTCCGTGAGCGCCGCGTGCGCGGCGGCGGTAAAGACTCCATAGCACATCAGGTGGCGATACTCATCGCGCCTCGCGTGCTTCTTCTCATCAGTGGGGCAGCGGTCCCACTCGTCGTTGCGTGGGTTCCACATTCCGGGGTTGGTGAGTCCTGGGGGTTCCACATTCCGGGGTTGGTGAGTATGGGGTATAGACTCGGCGTATGCCCGCGGCATGTAGTAGATCCAATCGCGCGGGTCGATGAACGCCGCGTGGCCTGGAGATTTTGCAGAGAAACCGGGAGGAGGATCGTCCTCCTTGTCGTCAACCTCGAGGCCGTCGGCTGGCGTCGCGGGAATAGGTTTCTGCGGAGATGGTTGTTGAATTGAAGAGGTGCGGGAGTCTAGCTCCCCGAGTCGCAGCGGCATCCGCTGCACCAGCGCAGTGAGGCTAGCGGTGTCAGTCGTCGAACTCGCGGCGTTGCCTCCACCGCACCCCTCTGAATCGTACATGTCGTCAGGCAACCGTGTGTTGTCCATAGTACGGCATGTTGTCGTTATTGCAGTCGCGGCGAGCGGCTGGCGTCGAACGTCGTTGTGAGATCGTGTGTCACCTTGCCATACTGCGAGAGTCTCGATGCCGTTACGCTAGCTGCAAGCTGGCGCAAAGGCAGAAGGTGGAGACACCGCCGCGTCGCGGGGCGTCATATCGGGGTGAGGGATGGACGTGGGCACACGGCCGTAGCGTACTAGCCGCGTATGACGGAACTGTAACGTCGGGTAACACCCGTCGTACTTAGCCCCGTGCAGTTCAAACCTCTATAATTCTCAATATGATCATTAAGATCCATGTGGACATGCGGGCCATGTGTATATGGAGCGGTCCATGTGGACATGGAGGCTCCATTGACCCATGTCCACATGGCCCGGTACTATGTACACATGGAGCAATCCGGGTCATATCCGTGTGGACATATGCCGTCTGTCGGCCCATGTCCTCATGGGTCGACCCATGTTAGCATGGAACGTCTGTCGCGTCCCATGTTCAAATGGGCCGCGCCGGGCAAGCCCATATGCATATTGCCACGACGCACGGTGGCGGGTAAGGCGCAGTTCGGGCAGGCGCCGGATCGCGGTTACCACCCTGCCCGAGGACCTTGGCCATCCCCTCAAGGACCTGGCCGGCCAACCAATCTTCTCCGCATGGCTTGAGTAGATCCGCCGCCTCGGCGCTTACAGCAGCCTCCCCGTAGTACGACGCCAGTAGCTCCATGACCTTGTCCAAGTCCAGGTTCTTCTGAACGAAGACGCATGCATCCATGTTAATATCCATGTTCATTCTATTTCTTAAGTGCATGGTGATAAGACCAGCAAGAGAGAACACGCGCTCGCACTCAATCTGTGAGCCCGGGATACATAAAGCAATCCTAGCTAATGCAGAGCTGAGGGGGAAGGAAGCATCATGCTTCTTCCACCACTTCAACGGGTCCTCTGTCCTCTTGGGGAGCAGGTTGCAACATCGGAAGGTGCGCAGCTCAGCCTCCGGAGCGGCCAACAGGGTGGCCTCGTCGGCATGGTCAATGGCCAGCCCCACGTCACCATCGGCATAGTAGAGGGCATCTCCATCATCATCGTCTGGACCAGCAGCGACTGGCTCAGATGGACCAGCAACAGCAACCCTCTTGGTCTGCATGTGCCGGCTCAAGTGGACCAGCGCGGGGAGGAGCGACGTGTCGTCGTATTCTTTCATCGACTCCCGGGCCTCTCCCTGCGTGCCCAACATCAGCTAGAACAGGTTGCCCTTGCAGTACCTAGGCTCCAGCTGCATGGCCATGATATGTTGGCCGCGGGAGCGGCAATGCTGTCCTCCACCATCGCCTCGTCCGCCATCGCCGCTGCGCCTTGCTTCGCGGCAGACTGGTCTCCCTCCATATAATTGACGAAGAGTGACGAGAGGAGGATGACATGTAGTGGTGCCTGGGTGAGCGTGAAGTGAGGATAGGTTCGGCTGGTGTGTGTGGTCTACTGGTATGTGCCCCGATGCGGCGACGTGCGATGGTACAAGCGAGTACGGTGCTATCCGCGGCGCTCCGACCGCCGGAACCGTCGCCATATGGCTTATTATCATTGGCGGGCGCCATCCTAACGGTATCCAGTGAGATTTGGGACACTGTGGGTAACTGCACTGCAGCGGTGCATCCCCTTTTCGGGAAGTACTGCAGGGTGCAGTGTTGTAGCTTAACCGCAGGCTGCAGTTATTGCAACCTGTGGTGCATTCGATACTGCAGCCCAACCCTGGTGCATACCCAACAAATCTGGATCCACCTGGAATTCCTACGCGTGCGGAACGTGCCGGCGATCAAACCAAGAGAGATAGCGCCGCGCGCGCCCATCCACAATCGTATATGCATGCCCACAACGCCGGGCGCGCGAATACTCGTAAACACCGCCGCCCGGACCCACTGCGCGCCCTTGCCCCGGCGGGAGCAAGCTGTCATCTTTGCCCTCGTAACCCAACACGCCCATGACAACGGTTGGCCATGGCTAAAGACCACTCATGACAACCCGCGCGCCGACTTCGCATCTTGGGCGATGGCTCAGCTCCACGGTTTGCCCGACAGCTACCGCGAGCGTCGCGAACGCCATGACGACACGCGTCCGAGCCGAGCAGCCACCACCACTGCCGCCGGCTCGAACGGAGACAACATGGATGAAAACCAACCGGGCCTTAACGAGAACCTTTACGCGGCCTCCCTCTCGGAGACGGGAGCAGTGCCCGTCCTACCGACGACCGCGCGGACCGTGTTCGAGACACCGGACGCACCCGCGAGAGCCAGCACGCTGCCGGCCATGCCCTTCATCTCTCCAGGGGCGCGAGCCCTATCCGCCCCGGCACGATTACTAGGTGACCTCGTGACCCTCGGCAACCGCTCTCGCAGCCCGGCGGGCCCACGCGGCCGCGCAGCCAGCGTCATCGACTCGCCGGCGGGCGGCCTCCCGAGGACGGACGCCGGTGGGCGCAAGTCATTGGAAGACCACCTCAACCGCCAGACCCTGCTGATGGAGCGCCGGGCGGTGGTCCAGCATATCGAGACCGGCCAGCATGTCGAGACTCGGGCCCGAATCATCCACACGGAGCGGGGTGGCGCGCCGAGGGCGACCGCGCGGCGGCGGGCACTACATACAGTGCAACAACTAGCGGTCCTGTTTGAGGGAGGTGCCGCAAGAGCGGCAGCTCGGATCACGGACGCGACTCTCGACGCGCTTCACAACAACCCCGCCTCTCTCTGGCGGAGGCCAACAACGCGTTGGGGTAGGCTAGCCAAGCAGCGACCGCGAGCGCCCCCGACCCCAGCATCTATGGCGCTCAGCCGGAGCATCGCAGCTCTGCTCCCGGGGAAGGGCCGGAAGGGGAATGGGCTTCCATGGGGGCGTCCTAGCTGCACCCGCTGGGATAGCATGCGGCGGTTCTAATTAGGCGTGAGACGGGGGCGGATTAGTAAAGATAAGCCCTAAAAAGGCAAATAAATGTCCGCCAGAGAGGAGTGGGGTACGGGTAGCGTCGGGGAAGGGGATTATATACAAAATCAATAAAGGGGAAAATGGGAAATATAGAGCAACGCGGCGGATTCCGCCCGTTAGATGAGGGACCTGGCCTTTAGAGGACCACACGATACGTACACATGTAAGCAGACGGCATGCCCTATATGGGTTCGTTTGGTCCGTCCGCAAGACAGCTGGCATGTGTAGCACCAAAGACCACGCGAAAACAAAGCTGCAAGAATTATCAAACTTCAAATTTGGTTATAGATGGCATGCCCTTAGAGCAGCTCAGTATGGACGAGTGGATGATGATGCATTATCGTAGACTAGCAGCACGTTAGCAGCACGTTAGCAGCGATGTAATGAGTTTCAATTTCAATTGGAGCCCACCACCGGCAGTTTGGCACCGTCACACCGACCTTCACACCGGGCATTCTTTAACTCTCAGTTATACGTACCATGCCAAGGAAGATTTTCAGCTTCTACAACCACCAACAAGTGCGCATCCCTACTCGACACGCCGAGGCCAGTCTCGAAGACTCCAACCGCTCGTGGGGCAGGAATAAGAACAAAGTCGTGCGCGGACAAGGCAGCTACTCGGACTACTCGGGCGTGACCGCGCTCCAACCCTTCTTCAAAGCGCCGACCGCGAATCGGAACGTTGGGCCGGGCTCCAATACCGGGAAATTTTGACGCGGACAAAGAATCACGCACCGCCATTGTCTAGAAAGGGCTTTTGCCGCCCCGAATGTCCGCGAACAAACGCTCCTACTACGTGTTCCATGAGCCGCGGATGCCATCCAGCCGCGTCATTTGCCGCCATTTGGGTGGCGCGAGTGAATAAGCTCGCGGGTGGTTCCCCGCACGACGAGACCGAACCGGTGAATCTGACTAGCGATGGAGGCAAGCTTTCGATCGGTGGCCATATCAACATTTAGCGTGTCCGTCGGTAGTGATGGGCGGCGGACTGGAGACGCACCCAACAGTCGAGCGGCATGGACTCAGAGGACCCTTGCCTCCATATTAACTTCAAGCTTTATACGTGATGCTTGAGAACGATTATTTGTACAAATACGAACAAGTATGGGGTTCTTCTCGTTTATCATCAAGATTCCCGCGGCCGCACAGTCCGCACGGATTCGGGCGGCATAAGGACCCGGCCGTGGAAAAAGCAGTTCGGGATTTTAAGAATGTTGGTGGGAGACGATAGTTCTGGAAGTTGGCGCGCTCTCTCCGATGGGGGCAAAGTTCATTCGAGAGCGCGAGCGACCAGCAAGTATGCGATCCGGTATCGGGGGTACTTCATACCAGCAAGCCGCCCGGGCGAAATGAATGCGCGTTGGGTCCGGCACTATCGGGAGATGCTGAGCGACCCCCGCCCTCTAGCACTACAACGGGTTGCGATTTACCTGCGGCGTGGTTATGCCCCCACGGTACCCATTGCCACTCATTGCCCCCGCAATGGGAAACGGGATTAATGGGCCTATGTAGCATGAGAGGAGCTCATCAAGACTCTTGGGCAGTTTAATAAACCAGAAAGGCCAAGGGGGGAGATGATATTAAAATGCGGGGCTTTATTTTAAATTGGCCATGCTGCTACACGGCCCCGAATAGCCATTCTTCCGGAAGGCATTGCTGGCCTTAATATACGGGATATGGACCCAGAACTACACCCTTGCACATAAGTTTGGGGTCCCTTTTCGGCAGTCTCATGACTTCAGAAGTCTAGGGTACCTGAACGTAGGGTATATGAGATGAAACCCTGGAATCTCGGAGGGTTTTATAAAACCTGCATGACGAGTGGCTCAAACCGAATCTTAAAGACGTTTGACTAGGGTGTCACGCTGCACTTGGTGCGTGGATGGGCGTCGCTTGCAACTGCACCAAAACCAGGATCGGTATCACGCACACGCCGACGGGCGTGAACAGACAACCAAACGGCGGGATGGCCATGAACGCGTGAGGAAACACATTGGCGAGGGGCTCGGGTGCATTTGGATGGAATGCAGCCGTGTGGGCGGCGGCTAGTACATGTTGCGTTGCGATACTGGCATGGCATCAATGTCGGCCACGCTCGGCAACACCCCCTTGGCTTTAAAACGCTGTAACTTCTCAGGGTTTGCTGAGAAAATTGTTTTAAAACTACCACGCGATTGCTCGTTCAAATCTGCGTCGAAAACATATTTCTAAGATCAAAAATTCGATTTTTGGGGGCCCCGGAAAAAATTCCCAAAGATGATCATTCAAGTTGCCCCGCACTGCCTCATGTGCCCACCCATGTCGGGCGCGTGGCTTTGCGCCAAGTGCGTGTCTAAGCCCCATACCCGGCTGTGCGAGAGCGTTATGTGTGCGGATGACCACGGACCAGCAACACTTGGCATGTGCCGCCTCCTAGCGATACACACATCTACCAGCCAAAATGCCATTTCCACAGCATTTTTCAAGGAATTTCATATTAGTTAAAATCCGCGCCCCTACCGCGCCACCCCGCCCGCGAAACGGTGCAACTGGCATTCCACCACGCGCCCCCATAGTACAGCATCGCCCTACGCCAAGCGCCCCATCGAGCGCCTCTCCTACGTGCGTTTGCCACAGAAACAACAGCATTTTCACCCCAAAACTGCTCCCCACAGTGGCCAACTTGTCGTTGGGGTGTCACGTCGTGCCTATAGCGACATGCTTTCAGTGGCCTACACGCACGGTGTGTGCAACTTATGCCAAGGGCCCTATTCACCGAGTTTGGTGCGACGAGTGCCGCTATTTCCATAGGTTTGGACGGTTGGCGCAACCCACAACTTTCCGGCGCAAACGCATCATGCACTGGTTTCTCGTTTTTTAAAGGGCGCGCGCCCACAAATGGTCGTCTTGTCGCGCGGGTGGGCATAAAGCGCACAGCAATAGGCGTTCGCCCGAATTATCCCCACTGTAATTATCCTGCGGTTATCCTGCGGTGCAGCCGGCGTTATCCTCGCCCATGCATCCGCTTTGCGATCGAAAATGCAAAACCCGGACTTATGTGGAGAGGTGTATGTCCCCAGCGCAATGGCGCAGCTTGCTGCCGATGTAGTATCCGTGCCAAAAACGGTGACGCGACCGTCGTAAGAGGCGATTTATCATAGGGATATCCCATTTCGATTATGGGTGCGTCTCTGAAGCTCCGTATGACCATTATTGTCAAACACTTTCGAGACGTCAGCCAAGCTAATTTAAGGGATGATCCGCCGTTGGCGAACGGGTTTTATGCAGAATGAGGAAGCCCAATGCGTGTTTAGTCGAGTTCGATGTCGCGGCTCGCCGCCCAGCGACGGCAGGTGTACCCACGTACGCGGAATTTACTGACTTTAGGAAGTCAAATCACACCGTACCTCGTTCAAGAGCTTTTACGACTGAAACTACTATAGCCATATGAGCACGGCGTAGACATAGTAGTACTGGCCTTGCCACTCGATCTGCAGTCGCTACTCGCAGTTGCTACTCGCGTGAGTCGGAGTGCAGCTCAACGTGCTCCTGAGTAAGACAAACCGACAGCATGCCGTTGCCACGACGCGCCAGGTCGCGTGGGAGCTCGCGAGGGAGTCCATATTTCCATGCGAAAGGAAATATCCGACGGCTTCACATTTAAGCTGCTGTTTGGATACGACAACGTTGGTATCATACATTGAGATACAATGAGAAACATCGCACTGAAACACCTCCGGTCTGATGATGGGTGGGGACCTGATGAAAGTCGCCTGCAAGGATGACAAGCAGCTAGGAGCTGCTGGGACTTGGTCGTACGAGTAGTACTAGACCCAGGCTAGCTCTCAACACCGCCTTCGAAAGCGGCGTTTCACTGCAGTGCTGAAGTACTGCAGGAAACCCCAGAGCTGCGATACCGTTAAGGCATCACGGCTGCCGCATGGGAAGGCTGGGTCAAATAGCACGTCAGTATCAACTTCAGTGATGTATAGTCGCTACGTGGGACTGAGCACCGGAATAGATCATCATCATGTTGCGCAGTTTTTACTATTAATGGAAGAGTATTGACGGGCCATTATGAGCATATAAATCACAACCCCATTTTTGAGCAGTTCACATATACCGTATCTATGCGAAGCTGTACACGCAGTATTCCTCGGCAGCTGCCAATAAGCCAGTGCCCATTACTATGAAATCGCGATCGATGACCCCTAATCGCATTACATATGTTGGGGTCTGAAGTTTATTGTTCGCTAGATTTACTGACACCACAGCCCGGTAGCTGCTGCTGTATCAGCGTGTCCTAGGTTAACATGCCTCGCGGCAGTCCTCAGGGCTGCTCTGGCTGGTAACCGGCAGCATGCTTAGTTGAAATAAAGGATGTCAGTGCCCTCATCCAGAATGCCGCCGATATAGCCCTCTTCAGAGCTGAAGTTGTCCAGCTCCCACTCGTAGTGCGGCAGCTTCTTCTCTGCAGGCGGCAGCATGGACTCGCGGGGCTTGGCCTTGCTGCCATCAAAGCCCTTCCAGGTCTCCGCTGTCTTCGCCTGGCTGATGAGGCGGTCTGTGGCAGCTTGCTGCGCTAGAGTGGCGGCCAGCTCACGTTCCTGCATTGATAAGGCCACAGTCGTAGTTAGCGGGCATGTCGACTAACCAACCGTGCCGACAAGCATGCCACCATGCACTCATACACCGAGTGGCCGCCATCACAACTGCAGCCCAGGTCAGCCTGGCACCTTTTTCTCCTCCCTTGCTTTGCGTACATCGTCCACATCATTCACCATCTTTGGCCTTCCATGGTTAGGAAGCTGCAGCACGCGCAACAGCACACCGCCTTGTGAGTAGTTTCCGACCAGACAGGCGACAGGCGACAGGCAAAAGTGACAGGAAAGTGACAGACTGGGGCTTGCTATCCTCGCCACCGACTTTCGTCAAAGCTCAAATAAAATGCCGTGTGATATGCCCATACCTGCACGAAGACATCTGCGTCCGAGTGTTTGTTGTGCTTGGAGTGCACTTGCGCCAACAGGTCCATGCGCACTGTAAAGCACACGCGCAGTCCAGGCAATGTTATCAGCACGTTGATACCACTCCCATGGAATCCCCCCCCCCCCCCCCCCCGAGGCCGTCTACCCACTCAAGCATCATGATATTGGGCTAGTGGTTGAGCAATACGAAAGGATGGCGAGGGAGGTGGGGCGGGTTTGGGGGTAAAGGGGGGGGGGGGGGGGGAACTTCCGCCAGGAGAGTGTAGGAAAAATGCGAGTTCAGAAGGAGTTATAGTGCTCACAATCCAACATGGTCAAAGCAAAACCCCCTCCTTCCCCTCTAGTGCAAAATGTGCAGGACAGTTCAGCAGTACTGATGGAGACACACTTGAGATACCGCGCGTGTTTTGGCTGTGTTGCCATTTGTGGCAGTGTCGCCCGGGAAGGAAGGACAGGACATGGTGGGGGGGGGAAGGGGGGGGGGGGAGGAGGGCTCACCGAGGCGGTGTGAAGGCCTGGTGGGCACGACGACGGCCTGGAAGTAGGTGTTGCGGATCCACGTGTCGCGCTCCGCCGCGGGGCCGGTGGCGCGCTTGGTTGTGGTTGCCTCCAGGTGCGTCGCGACCGCGCGCTTTGCTCGGCGCGCAGCTTTGCGGGTGCCCTCCAGGGAGTATTCTGTGGGCAGCGAGGTGCCCAGCCCAGAGCTCTCCTCTGGGGTGGAGGACGCCACTTCGCTCTGCGGGCCAGCATGGCGACACTGCTCAGCTCATCCAGCCCAGCACTAACACAAAATCCCATCAATATCATACTCATGCCAATGAGTACACATACCTGGATTATGTAGGCAAAGAACTGAGTAAAAGAAAGCCAGAGGGAAGGCGAGAGAGAGAGAGAGAGAGAGAGAGAAAACATACAATACCACCTTGATGGCGGAACAAGGCCTGACGGCCGTCGAGTGGGGTAGACGGCAAAGTAATCTAAGTAATTATGACCCAAGTAATTTATCTAATAAAATATCAGGAATTGATTGCTTACATTGCTAGAAGTGAGTATTATATAGGTTTGAGTACCTTGCAGTGTATGTGGAGGGAGGGAGAGTGGACACCCAAATAGATACTATCCATGAGAGATCCGTGCACGGTTCAGTACAGCTTAGCAACAGACGGCACTGGGTGGCAGAGCAGGCGCGCCTTGGGCTGCAGCCTCCCCCTGCGGAGGGCCGTGCCAGACTCTGAGGCCGGCACAGGGGAGGGCGCGGCCGAAGCGCGGGGCTCGGCTTTGCCGGCGGCGGCGCGCAGGGCTGTCCTGGCTAGCTTCGCCCTGCCCCAGCCCGCCGGCGCGAGGTGCCGGAATGTCGGGCCACGGCATGGGGGCTAGCAGGCCCTGCAACCCGTCGCAGCTGGCGCTGCCGGGGCGCTCGAGCGGGAGCAGCAGCGACGCAAGTTCCGCTTCCTCGGCCGACACCTCCGGCGCACCGTCCCCTTCCCCATCCACCTCCTTCGGCTCCTCGCCTTCCGCCTCCGGCAACCCGCCAGCTGCCGCAGATCCCGACGAAGACAGGACTCTATGGTACCCGGGACGAAACACCTTGACATCAGCCGGCAGCCGCTGCACGCCGGTCTCCGCTGCCAGGTCGCCCGCAGCGTGTTGCGTGGGCCGCGGCCCTGTGCCCCTTGTCGGCATGACGCTGGCATCTGTGGCCCACAGGGTCGGCTCCGCCACGGGCTCGGGGCGCGGCGGCACACCCGGCATGGGTTTGCGCTCCTTGCTGGCTGGCTCCGGCATCGGCACGCTCACCCCAATAGCCTTTGGGCCCAGCCGCCGCACCCTCGTCTGGCGGCTCATCTCCTCCAGCTCGTCCAGCTGCTCGCGCCGCGCCGCGCGCATGCGGCTCTCGATGGGGTCGGCCGCTCGGGGCTCAACCACGCCGGGCGCCAGGGACGGCTCCGGCACCCGCAGGCTATGGTGGCCGCCGCCTGCCGGGTTGATGAGCTTCCACGGACGCGTTGTCCACATCCGCGGCCGCGTGGGCGCCGGTGCGCAGCGGCTTGGGCGGCTTCAGTGCGGTAGCGGCCTTCACTAGCGCCACCAGCTCCGGGCTATCATTGATGGACGCCGCCTTGTCCTCCGAGACAAGCGCCAGCAGCGCCGCGGTGCCATTGCGCAGCCGCTTGCGTTGCGCCGCATCCTGTGTGGGCCGTCCAGTATGTCCAGGGAGGGCGGATGGTTTGTCAGCATGCTGCTGGGGCAGTGTTATAGTACAACAGTCTCCGAAGTTGTTATAACAGTATAGTAGTACTAAACCTAATAAAGAATCATTTATTTGGACCAAACCTCACATGCCATTCCGATATCCATTATAAATATACCGTAGCTATTGCATTATTCCTGGACATAATAACATTCGTAATATTACAAAGTCTGTGTTGAAAAGTGAGTTGTAGTTGAAATTAAGCGACAGACGCTCGCGACACATGGAGACAAAGGCTCGATGTATCAATTCCTGAGAGACTCGTGCAGCATGTATAGCTTCTGATAATTCTGCAATTGTTGGCCTTTCATGTTGGCATCGCCCATGGCAAACGCGTACTGTACTTATTCATGCCATCTGTAATTATGCATTCTTTCCATATGTACAGCAACTGAAGCAATACGATGTCTGTATAACATCATTCCATAGGCACCAAAGAATTCAGAATCAGAAATCGACGCCAGCCGTTCTTCGAGTGGGCGTTAACGTGCCGGCTATATGTGCCATAGAAACACCAACGCTGGTGTCGAGATGGCTCACCTGCCGGGCAGTGCACTCCAGGAAGAGCCCGCTCACGCGTGGCCCCCATCCCAGCAGCAACTCCCCGAGGCGGTCCGCCCCGATGCACAGCACCTCAGTTCCGGCGGCGCCACCGACGAGATCGCCCACCATGGGCTGCCCACCCGGTAGCACGCCGGCCAGCCCGATGTGATCGCCCTCGCCCAGCGCCAGGACGTCGAGCGCGCTTACTGCCACCTTGTTCTTGTGGCGCTCCGACGATACGCGCACGCGGCACTCGCCGCGCATGACGACCACCGCTGCGTCCGCCAGCTTACCGCCGTCGAGTACGACCTCGCCGCGCGCCACGCGGCGCGATCGGGACAGCGCCGCGAGCGCCAGCAGCCGTCGCTGCGACAGCGTCGAAAAGGGATCCAGCTCGCCGAGCGCGCTCGCGAGCCGACCCAGCGCCGCGAGGTCGTCCGCGGCCAGAACTGCCTCGTAAGCGGCACCGGACAGGCACAGCAGCTCCACCTCCGTCTCGGCGACGGCGCTGCTGCCGGCGGTGAGGTCACTTGGCAAGCCGGCGCGCCCCTCGAGCAGGCCCAGCTCTCCGAAGCGCTCGCCGGGCGTGAGGCGCGCCAAGACAGTCTTCTCCGGCGGGGCCTTGTTCCCGCCGCTGCCGCTGCGCCGGTGCTGCAGCAGCACGGTACCCGACAGCACGAACGACGCCGCGGGGCGCGCCCGGAGGCTGATGGCCTCTCCGACTGCGACATTGACGTACGCCGCGTGCGACGCGACGTCCGCGGCGACCGCCCACGGGAGCGCGCCAATTGCCGGCAGCGCACGCAGCGCCGTCGTCAGCGTGTGCACCACCTCCTGCGGGCGCTGCCCCGGCGGGACCGCCAGCAGTTGCCGCACCATCGGTGCGTGCTCCGGCCACACCGGCAGCGACATCTCAGGTGGCGGCGGCTGCGGCCCGATGAGCCGGGGCGCCGGGCGCAGCGGCCCTCGCGTGCGCGCCACGGGGCTCAGGCTGGGTTCCACCGCCGCTGCCGCCGCTGCGGTATACGCTGCCTCCGCCAGGCTGTGCGCGCCAGCCAGCAGCTGAAAGTAGCCGGTTCGATCCAGCGTGAGCAGCTCCAGCTCCGGGGAGGCCGCAATCACGCTGGCGCTGCGCGGGGTGTCGCCCAGCAGCGCCGCCTCGCCGAAGCAATCGCCGGGCCCCAGCAGGCGCTTCACTAGCTGCGCGCCGCGCGCTAGCGCGCCCGCGAGAGGCCGCGGCAGCCGCCCCTCCGCTGCAGTCGCCGCCCAGGTCTCCGCGCCGCCTGGCGATGCCGCGATTATGGACGCCGCGCTGTCGCCGAGCACGTTGCAACCGCTAACGAGCGGCGCCGCGGCCGATGACGGGCGAGAGGCCATCGCCGGGGGCGATGAGTCGGCGCGATGAGCTTGATGATCTTTCGCCGCCGCGACGCCCCCTTTCGAGACGACTTCCGAGAATACGCCATCTGCGGCCTCGTTGGCACGGTCGTCGGCAGCGCCACATGCCTCGTCTGGCCCCGACAGTGCCGACTCCGCAGTCTCCGCAGTTTCAGCTGTCTCCAGCTTGTCAATTACGCCCGCTTCTACTCGCGCCTCGTCGCGCGACGGCGGGCTCTTCTCAAAGCTACTGATTGCACTGATGGAGCGCGCCAGCTTGGGGGCACTGGCGGCATGGCGCGGCGCCGAGGCCGCGTCCACCGGCGCGGGGTCGGTCACCGTGACGACGGCGTGGCCGTTGAGGATGACGAAGAAGCGCGCGCCGGGGTCGCCCTCGCGCAGCACCACCTGCCCCGCCTCCGCCACCTTGAGGTCCATGTCCGCCACCACGTCTGCGAGCGCCTCGGGCTGCAGCGTGCGTCGCAGTGCCGGCAGCCCCTCGAGCCGCTGCATCGCCGCCAACTGCAGCCGAACCAGCATGTACACGCGCGCGCTCAGCGTGGCCAGCTGCGCCGCCATCTCTGGCGCCACAGCGGCCGAGAACTCTGCTGGCTCGGGGCGGCCCGCCGCCAGGCAGCCGCTGCCAAATGCCTCGCCCGGCCGCAGCGCGAGATGGCGTGCCATGCCGTCTCGGCTAGCCACCGCGATGTCTAGCTCCTCCTCCGCCTCCGCACGCGCGATCAGCCCCTCCAACACCGCATCCACCGCCGCCTCATCCTCGCTCGTCGCCGCTGGCAGCCCCATCACCGATTCCGGCCGCAGCCGCTCCCACTCCGAGAAGCTGTCCTCCTGCAGGAGGCCGCTCCCAGCGGGCGCTGTCTTGATCGCACGCCTGGATGCCGTGCCCTCCCCCTCCCCCACCTCCTTTGCCTTGCGCCGCGGGCACGGGCTCAGCAGCACAGTGCCCGATAGCACCACCGCCATCTTCCCGTGTGGCTTGCTTTTTTTCGCCAGCCTGGCGAGGGTGGGGGAAGGCACCGCACACTGATGAGGCCCCGCTTGTACCTGTAACATCCAGCAATGGGGCCGCGCTGCCGGAATTGGCCAGCACTTCAAGAGCTAGGCAGGGTGGGCCGTGTGGGTACTGTGCCACTCACACTTGGTTGGCCGGATGCGCCTCGTAGATCAAGTGCTGGCAAATAAAGGGGCGCAGCTCGGGGTCCATCCTGCGCAGCAACGGTGCCGGCAGGTAAGGGATGAGGCGGCTGGGAAGCAGATCTGCCAAAGCTGTATATTGTTCGTCTTCGTGATGGCCCCGGGGGGCTCTCATGCAAAGGGCGGTGGTTGCTCGGGGTCGCACATGCGAAACAGCGGCAGCGGACTGACGAGGTCTGCGATATACTGCGCCACCTCGAAGGGCCGTCCCGCATATGGCCAGTCCATCAGCGCCTGCGCCACAATGGAAATGTTGGTCCGGACGGCAGTGACAATGGAGACCGCCATCGAAGTGGTGTAGGTGATCATAATGGCGATGGCGGCGATGGTGACCGCAATGGCGATGGCAGTGCCAATGGTACTGGTGATGCTGACGGTAGTGATGGCGGTGAAGGCAATGACGATTCATGACGATGAGCCAAGATGGGTAGATCAAGGGGTATGAGCAAGACCAACGGTTGCTATGGTAGTGCGGGGCGGCGGGGGGGGGGGGGGGGGGGGGGGGGGGGGGGGACCTGTAGCAGGTCGCTTGTCGCCTCGGGGGACAGGACACCCGCGTCGTCGTCCAGCGAACGGCTGACGACGCTACCGGCGGCCTCCAGCTCTTCTGCGCTGGGCACGCGACCCTCCATGTCGGTCGCCGCCAGGCCGGCGAAGCTCTTGGCGAGCTGCCCGGTCACCGCACCTGCCAGCTGGATGAGCTGCGTGCGGCGTTGCTCCAGCACGGCGGCCGCCTCGGAAGAGGTGCTGTCAGCTGTGCCGGGCCGGCCGGCGCTGCCTCGCGTGGTGGGGCGGGAGGGCAGTGTCGGAGAAGCACTGGCGGGGCGCTGTGGATGTGGTGGTTGCGGGAGGGGGGGCACAGGGGGGGGGGGGGGGGGGGGGGCAGAGGAGGAGGGTGGTCAGCTGCTTGCCATTCCGCTGCAATGCTGTGATACACGCAAATACCTAATATAGGAATACATGAACTAAACAGATACTGGTAAGGGCGCGTGATAGAAGGTAACCTGGATGTGTATATATTGCAGGATCTGTGCTTCAGCTTCAAGTGGAGCTGTTACCTGTCCCGTGATATGGAAATGTGGTAATATCGGCCCCACCTCGTGCGGAGATGTGGAGCAACGTATGTGTACTCCTATCCCACATCTTCGTATTCATCAGTCTTTGCATGATTTGGTGCAGACTGATACTGCATCAGTAATGATGCCACCCATCGATTACCGGCACCGTACTCGTTATCACCGGTACGCGCAATGTATATCAGGAGGAGCAAGAGATTTCAAGTAACAACTCTGCAGTTGTCTGCTGTCCTAAAACACACACACACACACACACACACACACACACACATGTAAATAAATACATAAAACGTGTGTGGGGGGGGGGAGCGCACCTGGCGTAGGGTAAGGCGCGGTCGGTTGGTGCCTTTGACAGCAAGGGGGGACGGCGGCGCTGCGCGGGACCAGCGCCGGCTGCACCTGCTCGGCGTTGCGCTGGTGTCCTCAAGCCCAGGCGCAAACGCAAAGGAGGAGGGCGTCGCCACGAGCTCGCTTGGCTCGGAGCGCAGCGGGGAGCTGCGGCGCCGCCCGCCCTCCGGCGTGGCGCCCAGCCCGCCGCGCAGCTCCACCGCGACCGGGCGCCCCAGGAACATGGTGCCGCCGATGCCGCCGCCCGGGCCCGCCGCCGCTTGCGCCGCGCGCAGCTCCGCCAGCTTGCCGCTGCGCGCCACGCGGCCCACCAGCGCCTCGTACGTGTCGCGGAAGTAGCCCGGCTCCGCCGGCCGAATGGACATCTCGACGTCCGCCTCGCGCAGCGGCCGCACCGGCAGCGGCTCCAGACGCCCGGACTGCCCTACCCACCCGCCTGCACCCGCACTCGCCGGCCGGGCGGTCTCTCGCAACCTGGGGGGCCGACAAGACTGGAGACCGTGGCGGAACCGGGAGATGCCCGGCACCCATCTGCTGCTGCTGTGGCCGCCGCATCGCCTGCCAGTAGTAGCGCCGTGCAAGGAAGGGGATCTGCCGGAGCGGTCCGGGACAGGTAGCAATGCAGTGATCGGTGAGTAGAGGCATTCCATGACCCGGACAGCCTCTAGGCACGGCCTGGCCACCATTGCCCCGGCATGGGACAGGCTAGCTGGAGAAACACTGCAAGGATGTCGAGGCGGGGGGCAGATGGGAGAAGGGAATGATGGCGGATGGGGGCGCACTCTCACGGCACCGGGCACATCGCCCCCAGCAGCAAGCGACGCCTCCAGGGCTTCGGTCTCCGCCACCGAGTCCCGACCATAGCCAAACTTGGCGCGCAGCCAGGCATCGAATTCGTCCATGTACTCCTCCTCCGCCACGTACAGCGGCACTGCCGTGCGTGGTCCGGCCGCGCGCGTGGGCGACAGCGGCGAGTGGCCCAGGGAGCGCTGCCCCAGCAGCTGGCTTGCAGAGGTGGTGGGCGATGTGAGGCTGTCCTCGCCGGAGGCGGCCGCCGCCGCCATCGCGTCGCTCCCCTCCTCTGTCATTGGCGGTAGCGGGCCCCCGAAGAGCGTGGGCCCCGACAGCGGCGGCCCATCCTCTCGCGGGCTCCCCACCTCCCATTCCACCCCACTCGCCATGGCGGTCCCGCCAGCAGCAGCTCGATGCGCTCTGCCGTCACACTGTTTCCCAGCTGGTCCGATGAGCGGTATCAGACGCCCCCCGGTCTCCTGCAGCACAATTACTGGGGCTGGTACCCGCGGGGCAGAGGCAAAGATCAGCTATGACAGGCTTATTCTCCCTTGATAAGACCAGGTAAACATACAATATGCCAAGGAGTAAGGCACTGGGTTCATGGGTTGGGGGTGCAAGCACACATCTCAGGCAATGTCTTAAATTTATTCCCAAAGAGCCAAAGCTCCAAGGCAGTATTAAGACCAGCGTCACTGGATAGCTATAGCTTAGTATAGTGCTATATGCATGCTGATTAATATATGTCAAGGAACCAAGAGGAGGGGGGGGGGGGGGGGGGGGGGGGGCTGCATTTCCTTCCCTGATGGATTATTATAGCGAAGCCAGAAAGCCAGGTTATGGGGTATGGCCATGCACTGCGCAATGCGCGCCTTGCGTCACGACCACTGAAATCCTCCCACGTGCCTCGCCACTCGCTGGATACCCAGCTGAAAGCAGTTTCTGATACTTGCGGGAGTTTTGGTCCGGAGGTGGGGAGAGGCCGCTGCAGAGGTGAGGAGGAGAGGGGGAGATGAAGCGGGAGAGAACGGTAAGGGGGTGTTGAGCGTGCGGGCGGGCGGGTAGTACTCACCCTCACACTCGCCCCGGGGTGCGGTGGGGAGCGCCGCAGAGCCGTGCGCACGTTCGGCCCCGGGAATGGATGCCGTGCTGTGGCGCTGGCGTGCCTGCGCTGGAACGGCGCCAGTTGAGCAACTTGGGGTCGTCTGTGGGCGCGCCGCATGCTGACACTCACAGGCGCATGCCGCGCCGTGCTGGTGCGGGAGGCCACCGAGCGTGCGGCGCGTCCCGCCAAGCATGCTGCCGAGAGCAACATACGGTAGCATTTATTTATTCCGAATGTTTTATTCCTGTATGTTCCCGTGGATCGTCGGTACCTGGGTAGTTGGCTTCGGAGGAACAGTATATCTGATACCGACGATGCCCTGCTTATTACCTGCCTTTTATATTGGGGCCAACGTTCTGCCGGATGAACGGGAGCTTTTTCCTTCCTCAGTACTGCTCTGTGCGTAGTAGTTCTACCCTACTCAGCTGCTGCTACATACCGCCTGGACAACCACGCGCTACTACCATGTCTGACTAGGGGTTAGCAAAGCAGGGGGCTCGCATGTGTCATGTCTCACGTTTTGGCACAGGGGCTTGGACATGCCCCATACTACGCAAAAAGGGGTTGGGAAGGGTGGGCTGAGCTAGCTGGAAGCTGGCGCGAAGGCAGAAGGTGGAGACAATGCCGCGACGCGGGGCGTCATACAGGGGTGACGAGCGACGGACATGGGCATATGGTTGTAGCGTACTAGCCGAGTACGGCCGCGGAATTTGTAACGCCAGGTAACACGCGTGTCGTACTTAGCCCCGTGTAATTCAAACCTCTATATTTCTCAACATGACCAATAGCAAAGCATGATTGGGGCTCGCAGTTTTGCCATCATGTCGGCACTTGGCGTGGCATCATCGATTGTTCATCGCCCATGGGGGTCATCCAGCCAACGAGGTGCCATGCATGCTGCCGGACACGGCCACACTGTTGGGTCGATGTAGTCGAGCACCACGCTGGACTCCATCGCCCAACCGTCGAAGTACTTGATCTTCTGCATCATCACGATGATCACGTAGACGGTTGTAGTCGCCCCTTTCCTGAGGGAGTGGGACATCCACGCGAAACCCCCGCGCGCGCGGGGGGGGGGGGGGGGTGTCAAGCAGCACCTGTTGCGGCCAGCTGGTGAGGGTATCAGCCGCCGGCTTAGCCTGATCCTCGCGCTGGATGCTGGCCCATCGGGCCGTTGGCGCGTGCCCACCGGCGAACACGTGACGGGCGGCATCGAAGTAGCGCATCAACTCCGCGATGTCGGCATGTGCGTTGACGCTGACACTTGACACAACAAGTCCTTGCTTGCATCTGCGCCACGCCGGCCGTTCCGGTCACGATGGCGGTACATGATTTTTCCGTCGTATGGGGCGACCGTAAGGTTTGCCGTACGAAAATCCACTCATCCCGCTCCGCCGCGACATGAAGACGGACCGAGTACGGCGACTGGCATGCAAGCGCGGACCAGCTCCCGCCACGCGCATCGGGCAAGGCCTAGCTCCGGCCGCCAGGGTCAGATTTTTTCAGCGCCACACGCGCGAGCAACGGGGCCCGAGTCACCTTGGGGTGTAGCGTCACTTGTGACGCCCTTGCGGATCATGCCTACCAAATCGCAATGAGCCATGATCGTCTCCCGGCCGTTGTCCTTGAAGAAGTTGTTGACGGCCGACAAGTAAGGTTGCAGGCTGGACCGGTGCCTTGATCGTCCCCATGCTACCCAGCCAAGTGACATACCATGCCATAGTCCCGGGGTCTGCATCCGGGTACAGCCGCGCCCCGCCGACCATACTGCATGGATAAATTGGTCGGCGCCGGTGTCTAGGGATTCCCCCCCTATACTCCTGAGGACCCGCCGTCTACATGTGGTTCATCCAGAGGGGCGAGCAACGCGAACTCCCTCGAATAAGCGGTGACGAATTCCCGGAACGGCTTCAGCCATTCAGAGGGAGAGTCATCGTGGTGTGGTTTGGGAATGGACCGTGCAGAAATGCGTTGATTCATGCAAGGGAGTAGGTGGACGGGTTTCCTCACGGGTGGCGCCCACAGGGAATCAAAGAAGACATGACAAGGAAGTGATCGGAGGTAGGTGTCCCAAGCGTAGTCCACCCATGCCGAGAGCGAGAGAAGGGGGGGGGGGGGGGGGGGGGGACTATGTTGGGTGCGTGGCCATGCGATGAAGTGGTCGAGAACGCGGCAGCTGCCGGCCTCCGGGAAGTGCCGCATTCGCGCGCCGATACATCCCGCGGCCACATGGGTTTGCCACCGGGAAGGCATCGCCAACGCCGGTCGGAGTAGAGCCGCCAACTCCCTTACATCAATGTTCCGACCTCCCCCCACCACGATCAAATCATCGGATACCTCGTACGAAGCCGCGCCAAGTCTTCACGCAAGCGGTCCCAATACGGTTCCCCTGTGAGCCAGTGGGCAAATAGGCCGAGATAAATATAGTGTATGCGGAAGCACTGCAACCTCCCCCCACCCGGACACATGTAGGTCCAACACTGGTGTGGCGCACCGCCTGCCGCGCCCGATACGGCGACCGGACTAACACACAACACCCACGTTCAGATACAATAACGCGGTCACCGAATGAATAATAGTCGGAGTACCCATTAATTAAAACGCACTCGCGTATCGGTCGCCCTAACTGCGGTCATGAGTCTCATGAACGAACAAAACATCAACGGATCGGCCGATCAGCAGCGCGCAAACATCCTCCACTTTACAGAACAATCCATTTGCATTCAGCGTCGCAACGCACAGGTGGGCAAGGCATGGGAGGGAAGAGGACGGGCGAGGGGTGGAGAAGAGGGGAAGGGCGGGCGGCGTGGTGATCCCAATACGAGCGGTGTCCCCGCAAGTACCACCCCCACCGGCAAGCAAAACGTTGCAAACGCTCACGGACATGTAGCCCCTGCCCTTGGGTATAACACACATCAAAGCGCACTAGCCTATCCCAATGCAACACACGATCGATCTTCGGAATGGCCGAGGGCCGGCCATTAATCGGGCGATTGACACGGTTCCAAACGGCAGGTCCGTAGTGGCGACGGGTCCCCCGCCCAACAACACACACGACGCAGGGACGCCCCGGCATCCCCGGGCAGGTGCCCAATCGTCCAGGGGCGAGCCACCGCCGTCACTATGGCGGATGCACCCGGTGGCGCGCGGCTGCCCACATCGGCGCCAACCCTACCGGAGCTACGGTTATGTTATACCAGGCGGAAAAACTCGGTGTTAATGCGACTATAAGTGCGGATTTGGTACTGGCCTTGTTGTAATTCACACCATTAGCGACCCGTCGCTACTGTAATCCGCAGTCGCTACGTGTACAGGTAACGTCCTGGCGGTGATTAAAATAGAAAACCTCGTCAGTACATTCATTGTATTCTCTCTCTTATCAAACAACTGATGAGATGTTTTGACATATCGTCAAAATCACTGAATAAAAAGGTAGATCACTGTCGTATGTGCGCAAAGTAAACAAACACCTCTCAAACTTGAACAAAATATTTGAATTGGTTGTTGATCGAGATTTATAATGACTGTATGTTTCATCTGTTGAGCTATATACATATCTCTGAATGGTATCCGAGACGAAATTCAGAAAGTGCATGATATCGGCGGTATTAAATAAAGGTATATTGGCATGGTCAGCATGTAGCTAGTCCTTCCTTGTCAGGATATACATCTTGATGTTCAGAGAAGGTATGTGAGAGCTCACCGATTGTTGGCGAGAGGACTCTCCATTTTCGGCATTAACACGCCGACGTTTATTGGTTGGATCATGATTGTCACTTGGGGTGTCTGGTTTACCAGAGCAATTGTGGTCTAGTGGTGGTGCTCGCCGGCTGGAAGATCCGATCTTGGAGGGGAGTCTCCGAAGTTCAGATTCGATGGTTTGAATTTTTGCAGAGTTTGTGGTAGGGTTACTGTTAGGGTTACCACCATAACCCTACCTGCATACCTATACCCGCATTCATGTATACACACATACCCAGACTATCCACTCGCTTAGTTATATACTAGCACGCCTATATACAGAGACTGCGCATATGTTACATCGGCACGTGATCATGCTCTCGTCAGCCATTACGCCCCGATGACTCCCTCAGGACTCCAAGTCTAGATTGCATATACAAGCCTGATGCATGCGCATGCGACCGGCTGCCAAGCCGATAGTTGTATAAAGCCGTGTACACCCCGGTACGCTCAACTGTAACAAGTCCTTTGCTGCGAACCTTTCCCTTGTCTACGCTACAGCCTCGCGCCTAAAAGCTTACATTGGTTTCGTTCGAGCTCTGGTTAAAGATCCTCGCCGCGCTTCCACCGCGCATGACCGGTCACCCCCCCCCCCCCCCCTACAAACCATCGTGAACGACCAGCCTATCACTGCCGCCGCCGCCGCTAACCATCGAAGCACATACCGACACCTCCCGGTGGCCCGTTTGATCCGGGCCGAGCTGGCCAAACCCACGACCCGCGCCCTAGCCACGGACATCATCCACGCATTGCCAATGGACGTCACTTCGCCCGCCCCCCGCCCGCCCTGGCCGCACGCTCCCCCACGCCGCCACGCAGCCCACTATCATCAACTCTCAGCAAATGACCGAATATGTCGGCGTATGCGATGGATGTCGCCGAATGGGCATCTCCGTCAAGAAATGCGCGTCGACGAGCAAAGCACCACAGTGGCACCAGACAATGGCTGCCAAAAGGCAGCTAACGGAATAACCTAACGGAACTCGCACCGCTTTGCCAGTTGACGACGATTTGGGGTCAGCCTAGATTTTGAATTACAGCCATATCATACGGACATGGCGTCATCAGATAATCTTGTCATCGGATAAATACTCGCACCGGAGCATTCCACGTCGTAACTGATGACATGCCCCGCGCCGCTATCTGATGACAGACCCGCGTGCATACTGTACACTGGGGCATTTCCAAATCGAAATGCCCCCGTGTACAGTATACACGCGTCATCAGATAGCGGCCTCGGCCGGCCCGTTTTCGAAACACTTTCGCCTAGTCAACCCACTGGGCAGGTTCCGCCGAGCGATCTCCACAACGGACACCTAGGCGGGGCGTACCCACATAGTGACCCCCCCTCCCACCACTACGGAAGGTCATGTTGCCCCGTTGTTGTCCTCGTCGGTGTACGTTTCGTTTGTGTGTGGTGTGTCCATTATGTCCAGTGCGGCCCCGCCAACGGCCAGCATCCGAGGGAACGGGGTCGCGCTGCCGTGCTACTGCGCGTTGTCGTAGGTGCGTGCAAGCCCTCCTCCTTCGTCTACGGCAAAGCAAGGATACTCCATGGCTGTCCAGTCTGGATGGGGGGAGGGACAGGGCGGAAGACACGAGACATGCCTATGTGTGGTAGAAAAGACTGTGTTTGCGGGCGCGATGGCGGCCGGAGTAGAAGCGGCGTGCGATATCTGATGACAGACCAACGAATTTGATGTTTGTCCGTCTGAATCATTTCTCTTGTCATGCATTAACGCTGTCTACGTGGCAGCCCACGGTGCGCGAACGGTAGATGATGACAAGGATTATCTGATATGATGCCATGTCCGTATGATATGGCTCTTAATTGAAAACCAATCGACAATCTGTCTGTATTGTTTACTGGCCGTATTGTTCCCCATTCCCGAGATTATGCCTATTGACATGCCCCAGTGAGCGAATTAACTCGTGAGAGCGCGGCTGAGCCCCTCGGGCCGGTGTCTGCGCATGACGGAGCCTCCTCGTCAAGCCCATTGCCAATCGAGTCGGCGCACTCGTTGCCCTTGCGCGAGCTGCGTCGGTTCCTCCTAGCATCTGCCCGCCTTTCCAGCCGACACACTTGCTGCCACATGTTATCCGCGATAGCGAAACATGCTGCTATCCGAAAATATTACCTACGCCGCCGGGGCGCACTGACAAACCCCAAGCCTGCCTGGCCAACTGCCAGCCCGCCCACCTCCACTGCTTGAGTCATCGTAATACCCCACTATTACCGACGCCGCCCGGGCACTGACGATCACCAAGCCTGGTGCCAGGCCAACTGCATGCATGCCCGCCCACCTCATGCAAATTCAGTTTTAATTTCATTGGTCATTCCGTAAATACTCTACCCACGCTGCCGGCCACCTTGCTTGATGCCGCATGCACTCCCGCTACTATTTGGAAAACATATGGTGACCCATTATGCGCAACAGACTTGCCCACCTTACCAGCCTGCGAAAATTTTCATACCAACCCGTAGGCTCCGTGTCTCCCGTACATCCAAACACCTGCCCCTAGGCAATTATTACCATAAACTGTGTTTATCACTGGCATGCCGTCCTCTGCGAAATGACTTTGCCGCTACACCCTAAAACCCTAAAACCACACTTGAACGCACATTTATAGTACAAGCCCACTTCATTTCGTGTAGTGTTCTCGTAGACGCTCCTCAGTTTGCCCATTTACTTTCTGACAATATATTCCGCCCCCACGGCCTTTGTCGCATAATGATAAAAGACCGCAATCCTCGCTTCACCTCGGTTAAGACGATACCTGCTCCACTCGTGCTCGTTACGTAATGGCGACCGGCCATATAACTTATCCCTCGCCGGTTTTAATTGATGCCACGACGCCTACCAATCCGCACCTACATGCACTCGGATGACGCCCGCTACGACACGAACCCGCTCACACCCGTTATCTCCATAACTTGTTATTCCAACACGTCGACTCCGCGAAGCACATTGACATCGCACATACATACCGGATGCAGAAATACATAACCATGAGTTCGAACTCGCCAATACCTAAGTATTGAGCATACATACGTAGCATTAAACTCGCCCCCAATAAATTTTATGCCGGCAACAAAGTATGGATGTCAACGTGTCACACGACCGTATTGCTTCGCATTCAGCTTGCCAAAACTCCGCCTGCCAATTTCTGCCCGCTCCGCTTGGTTGTTGCTATGGCAACGTCACCTATATTGCTTCGCAGCCAGCTTGCCAAACTCCGGCAACTCTTGCCGACTCCGCTTGCCTTTTACTATGGACTGCCATTCCGTATTCCACAATTCATGGGGGCCATATGCTAAACGGAAAAGTCGTGATATGCTCCATGATTATGCCCGACACAATCTTGTTCATGTGGCAATGCTTAAGCACAATGATCATCGTGCCCTATCACCCCGCCCGCTTCCCTCTGCGTATCCCATGGGTCTACTTTTTTTGGTGGCCGGGATGAAATGTTAGGGTTACCACCATAACCCTACCTGCATGCCTATACCCGCGTTCATGTATACACCCATACCCATACTGTTCACTCACTTATAGACTAGCACGCCTATATACATACTGCTCATCCGCCCATACACGTAGACTGCGCACATGATTACGCGTGATTATGCTCTCGTCAGCCATTACGCCCCGGTGACTCCTTCATGACTCCAAGCTTAGATTGCATATACAAGCCTACTGCCTGCGCATGCGACCGACTGCCAAGCCGATAGTTGTATAAAGCCGTGTACACCCCGGTACACTCAACTGTAACGATTCCTTTGTTGCAAACCTTTTCCTTGCCTACGCTACAGCCTCGCGCCTAAAAGCTTATATTTACCATGGAAAATATATTGTTGACAGCCGAAGTGCTGTGAGTTGTCATGCCTCAGAAGCTGTCATGAGGGTGTCGATGACAAACTGCAGCAAACAAAAAACGTCGCAACTATCGTGAGGTCATGAAGTAGGCGGGTCTCGAGAATAGTATTTGTTATTTGCGCAATGAAACAACATCATAGGGATCTTAGGAGCGGACATTGGTAACTCAGCGACGATGGTCGTCTGAAGAGCGATGCCCCGCACGTGAAACGCGCATGCTTAGCCTGCGACAAGGTACCTCATGTAGCACATGCCAAAGTCATCGTAGTACTGCAACAAGCGAGCGCCAATTTCAGAATCCGGAGCCAGGTTCGAGCGCTGTCAAGTTCGCTCAAGAGGCCTAGGTTGTGCGGAGCGTCTAGTTGGAAACCTCCCAGCAGCTTGATGACTGCCACGCTGCCAGGTCGAGTAAGTTACTGGCGGTAAAAGGGCTACTAGGTTTGTAGGGTTTGGCCATTGTCCCAGGACATATCTCACAAACACTACACTACGCTTCAATAAAAATATTATGGTAAGTGAACTGTACTCCAAGGGTAGTTGGTGAGTAGCATTTTTCGAGTATCAACGCATATTACGAAAGCCCTCCGAGCTGGGGACGGGGGGTGACCTGCCCCGTGTTTAAAATAAATTCGGGTTGATAAAACTACTGCTGAGATCATATAATTATCATTACGGAAATATACCCGATCTATGCCGAATTCACACTCTAGATGCTCTTGGTTGGATACATGCTTTTCCCACCGTGTAGAGCTAGTACCGCGCTACCATATGAAGCGGCTGCCAAAAGGTGCGCATGCTAATTACAAAAGTCCACCGCCTACGCGAGTACGTGCCTGGTGACAGGTGTAACACTGGTGTAACGCTGATGTACGCGGGCATTATGAGCGGCTGGAGGGCACGATGCGGGATCACTCGCGGTACCATGCGAGCACATCTATGGGCAGTCTATTGCTATAGAGCTATGCCAAAGACTCCTCATGCGCTGCGCGCAGGAATATTTTTCTGAATATCTGTGCTAATGTAAACTCGAGATGTGCGAAATTCGTGCCTTGTTTTTACATCTACATACACCTCAACGTACACGGCCAAATAAATTCGATCTAAAACATGGGGGTTGTAGCCAGAACTCCTACCCAACACACCCCTATATTAGGATTGGCGCCACGCGCTTCGATTGCGCGTGAGCACGGACCCTACCCAAAGTAGGGTTTGCCATATATTTTGAAGCGTGTAGTGAGCAAGGCGAAAATGTAACATGCTTTAGGATGACAGTCCTTTGCACAATAGTTACAAGCTGCGTTTTTGCTAACGATGGCCACTATTTATCATTTATAAATGTTGCGCTTTCTGTGACCGCCATATGCAACTCTATCACCTTGCGCAAGCGTCTAGGCGGCATTGACTTGACTTGCTTTTTAAAATAATCAGGCGGAATTTATCGCCCGTTAGATTGCAAACTTGAAGCTCGCCATCGTCATGTACCTCTTGCCCACGAGTCTATCATCAAGCTCGTTCCGTATGTTCTCTATATTCAGATCATATCCGGAGATTTATAGGCGGAGCTTGAAGCATCGACACTTCGGGCTGATATGTATGAGTGTCACTTCATGGTGGTACCCCTCGCAGGGTGAGCTGAGGCCCCATCTTGATAAACTGTGAAGGGCTGCCCGCCAAACATGCGTCGACCTTCAGGGGCGCATGTATTCTTAATGACTTGCTGGTATTCTTGACTCCCAACGCCTTTTCACCTTGCCCGCAGCCCTGTCGTGCCGTTGACAATGTGTGCTGCCTTGCTTACGCCATGCTGGACACCTACTAGCGCACCAATAAGATGTAGGTGCACTGTTGTTCCGTACGTGTCCACAAGGCGCGGTGGCGCGGGTTTTGATATCGCTTCCTTCCCGTGGACTTATGCAACACTGTGTAATGGGAATCGGGAACCATAACACGCTTCCAATCCACATGTAGGTGATGTCGCTGACACAATTGCAACCTTGTAGCCATATTGGTGATTGTTAGGTGCTGACGCCGTATACGGCTCATCCACACGACAGGGGCTCTCCCAATCCGTAAAGCACGCTGAACGGTGCTTTTCGATACCTCTTTCGGTGTCTTGCCACAATTGTACACACGTCTAGCGATTATCTTCGATGCAACTTTGGTGCGAACAGATGCGGTACGCTTCGCGGTGGTCACCGCCGCGCCATCTTGCAATCGCTTACGCCCTTGCCCTTAGTTGCTTGTTATCCGGGCCGTCTCCGGTTGCTTGCCGTTCCGCCCAACGCTTCACGAAGCGCACATCACGATGCAATTGCTTAGTTATCGCGGTCACGTCTCCATTGCATGCTTGCAGTACTACCTGCACTACCGCTTCCCGATCATCTTCAATCCTATATATGTATTAAATAGATAGATACGGCGCTCACGCTGAGCGGCGCGTAGCGCAGGCTGGGTGAGATATGGATACTTTGGGGTTGTCGGCCTAACTAAGGCTTGAGGTGGTATACCTATAAGGACATAGCTGACTTTATAGGAAACAAGCGGCAAATCCAATAACACAATGCTAGCCGCGATTAGTGTCCACTAACACATGCCGGCCGTCCAAACAAATCTTCAAATTAACGATGCACGCCATGCATAGGCTAGGTAAGTAACAAAGCTAAGGGGCCGCGTGGCATGCGCACACGTGATGACGATGCATGATGCATATGCGAACATCGTCTAAAGTACTGAACATTAACCTACCGATGCCATACATTATGTAAGATCACGTTTACTTTAAATTAAAGCAATTATTGCCGAACTCCGAAACGGAGTTACAAAACCAATATACGCGCATATCTTGCAACTAAGGGAGACAAAATAGGGCGTGATATTGTACAAACATGTGTAGCTATTAACATGCGGATGCATGGACGCATTGCGTGGCACTGCGATCGTTGGGAGCACTATGACTTCGTACTTGGTTGCTTCGATACGTTTCAAAAATATTTGTATAAAGCGAACTGTGCTCCAAGTGTAGTTGGTGAGCATTTTCCGAGTATCATCAACGCAGTTACGAAAACCCTCCGAGCTGGGGACGTGGGGTGGCCTGCCCGTGTTTAAAATAAATTCTGGTTGATAAAACTACTGCTGAGATCATAGAATTATCATTACGGAAATATACCCGATCTATGCCGAATTCACACTCTAGATGCTCTTGGTTGGATACGTGCTTGTAGGTCCCACCGTGAAGAGCTAGTAGCGCGCTACCATATGAAGCGGCTGCCAAAAGGTGCGCATGCTAATTACAAAAGTCGACCACCTACGCGAGTACGTGCCTGGTGACAGGTGTAACACTGGTGTAACGCTGATGTACGCGGGCATTATGAGCGGCTGGAGGGCACGATGCGGGATCACTCGCGGTACCGTGCGAGCACATCTAGTCGCTATGGGCAGTCTTACCACAGGTATAGAGCCATGCCAAGCAAAGGCTCCTCATGGGAGTCTTTCTGCGCGCAGGAATATTTTTCTGAATATTTTTGCTAGTCGCTACAGTAATGCAAACTCGGGGTGTGCGCGAAATTCGTGCCTCGTCTTTACATCTACATCTAGCGCTACACCTCAGGGTACACGACGAAATCAATTCAGTCTAAACATGGGGGTTGTGGCGCGCCAGCACTCCTACCCAATATACCCCTAAATTAGGATTGGCGCCACGCGCTTCGATTGCGCGTGAGCACAGACCCTACCAAAAGTAGGGTTTGCCATATATTTTGAAGCGTAGTCTACTACTACGGGTAAGGAGTATCTGTAATTGAGGGGACTGGTACAGGTCCTTAGTACCGGTACTGGTACTTGGACCGTACGCGACGGCAGCGTACCAGGTAGGACGCGCACGCGCAACCGCGCAACTGCTGGGATGACCTGGCACACCGCCTGTACTCCGACAGCGGGCGCTGCATCGACGCGTCTGCCCTGGCCGGAACTTATTGCAGGGAAGCGCGGCCATAGCAGTCCTTAGCTGATAGGCACGTTGTCCCCGGAGCGCGGACGAGAGCGTGTACTCATTGCGCACATATTAAGACGTGAGTGGTGTAAACCCACCCGCGCGGCCAACAGCACTGCTGGTGCGGCAGCAGGTGCGGCCGTCGACTGCCGCTGGGGACGATAATGTCGCGCTCGCCCGCACGCCAACCCAACAAGCGCGACTAGCCACAACTCGCAGCCGCAGCACCCGACTGCCGGACACTCTGGCACTCAGCGCAGGTACCGCTCACTAATGCTACGGGCCTCTGCGAAGCCCCACCCCGTAAGCGGCCCCAGCGTCCCACACTCCCACCTCAGCGAGCTCCGCGCGCCTCGCGTCGGCGCGTATGTACGTATGTACAGGTACCTTCCGCATTGATGTGGTCGCCCTCCGCCGCCTCGGCGCTCGTGTAGAGGAGCCACTGAGGGGTACAGGGGGAACGCGTTCCACCTCCCCGTACGCACTTTCGTCGTGGATGGGACAGGGGAGGGCCATCGCCTCCTCGGCACTTTCGTCGCAGTTGGTTACGTCACCTGGGGGCGGTGGCGTCTCAGCGGCTCGGAACACACCAGGGTCGGGGCGTGGCACTTAAATTTCCGAGCACATGCCGACGGTTCACCAATACCGTTCACCCCTCCCCCCTTTTCCCACGGAATGCCCCGGTGCAAGCTTTCTGGCAGGCGCCAGCGATGTCACGTCCCCCCTCACACGAGTGCGGATATAACTTTCACTCGTTAAGAGCCGTTTTGGCTCGCACAACAGTGGACGCCCTCGCACTTGTCAAACCCTGCTCTGTCATGGCGCCCTCTCCCTCTCCTGCTTGCCTCCCCTTTTCCCTGAACTACGGCACCGCGTCTGTAGAAAGGGATTCCCCCCTCCTGTCACGCCTCTACACGCTTGCTGCGGTATGCTCTAGCTGCAGGTGCGCATGACCGCTCTGGCGCCCGAACCCCCCCCCCCCTGCAGCGACCAACTGCGCCGGACCCACGCGGAGCCCATATACGCCCCTCAACGCCCGGACAGGGGCCCGCAGGTGAGCCGTGCGGTGGGGTGCGCTGCGTGGATCAGGTGCTGCATCTGGTTGGTTGCATCTGGGGTGTACCGGATTATACTGGTAGCAAGACAGATACCGCACTCGATTCAGCAGAGCTCAAGGCATGCAGCATGCAGAGACAGCCAGGCAGGCAGGCAGGCAGGCAGGGTGTCCTGAGGAGGTTGTTGCTCTAAAAAGGGTATATACCCGAACGATATACACTTGCGAGCCGCATATGAAAACAGCACCCCATGCAAGTACCGCACCACAGGCTGAGCGCGGCGGTGCGGTGCGGTGCGCAGCAGGCATGAAGGCTGCGCCCGTCGCGGCGACAGCGGGCGGCCGAGCCCCGCCGCCGGACGCGCCGCGCATCAACCCCGCGTGTTTCTGGTTCCTGCCGCCCTGCTGCGTGCACGCACTCGCGCACTGCCTGCTCGCGGCGCAGCGAGAGGAGCAGCCGGGGGATGAGGGCCCCGATACGAGCCGGTCCGCCCAGGATGCACGGCGGGGCGACCTGGACGGCGCAATGGGCTCCCTGCAGGTGAGGGCCGCCCCCCTGACTGCCCCCGCATGCGTCTCCTGCCCAAGCTCCCCCCCCCCCCCCCCCCCCCCCCCCCCCATATCTTAGGCAGGGCTTCTCTTCACACCTGAACTGCCGCTCCGTCACATCATGCCGGAGATGCTTCCCCTTGAGACGTATCCTGCACGGCTCTCGGGCATTGCCGTATTGTTGATTGGGTCTGCGGATCCCAACAGTTAGCGGCTAGCCCTGCAACGCCGTGCCGCAGGTTCCGTGCCACGTTTGTGCCGTATGGGGATTCTGATATATTTACAGATAAATGCAGTCTTTCCTTCGTCGGGCTCAAAACAGACAAGCAAAGGCCCATATTTAGCAATCCCAAGGTGCGGTTGTCATGGCAAGGTTAGGGGCGCACATCGATGCGCCAAAGGGAGCGCCCACCTGATCTCCACCGTGTGATGACCGCAGTGCCGTCAGGGCGCATATGGATAGGAGAAGGGGCGGGGATTGGTTGTTGCTGCTGAGGGCGCGGCTGTGGGGCTGCCTGGCGGGTGCGCAGGAGTTGCTGGCGCGCATGGAGGCGGACGTGGCATTGCTGCGCACGGAAAAGACGTCGCTGCAGGCGGAGCTGGCGGCAGAGAAGGCAGGCCATGCACGCGCGGCATGGGCGCGCAACAACGCGGAGGAGGAACTGGTGGGCGCGCGGCGGCGGGCGGAGGAGCTGGCGCTGGAGGTGGAGGTGGTGCGGCAGGAGCTGACGACAGTGGTGGCGCTCATGGAGCGGCTGCGCGAGGAGCGGGACGGCGCTGTGGCGGCTGCGGAGGCGGCGCAGGCACGCCCGCTGCTGCTGCTGCTGCTGCTGCTGCGCTCCGTGGCCAAACACGGGCATATACATGTATCAGCATAAATAGCATTCATACATACATGCATATGTCGTCTATGTACACGTATTTTACCTGTGTGCATATAATATGTGTATTTTGAGATGGGTATTCCTCCACAGTCTGATGCATGTATGCTATGACATCGAATCTGCGTATGCTGTGCGCCCTTTTGCTGTCGGCAGTGCCCTCAGTAAGAGTGTCTGTATGGCGCTAGAGAGACATATGGGGCGGATATTTGTGGACATGTGTATTTATTATAGGCAAAACGAGCACAATATTGCTATATCATTGGCATAGGGTGGCGAGCGCTGGCGTGGAGCGTCCCGGGGAGCAATGGCAGTGCACCCATGTGACTGACTTGCTGGGCCATGTGTCGGCGCTCAGGCGGCCCGGGCGGAGGTGGAGGCGGAGCTGAGGACCGCGCTGGGCCGGCTGGACGGGCTGGTGGAGGAGCTGGCCGGGGCGCGCGCACAGCTGGCGGGCGCGGCAGAGGCAGCGCGCGGCGCGGCAGGATCGGCGCTGGCGGGCGCGGCCGCGCTGCAGGCGGCGCTGGAGGGTGCGGTCGGGGAGCGGAACCTGCTGGCTGGTGCGCTGGCGGAGGTGGCCGCTAGCCTGTGCGAACTGGAGGCGGCCAGCGGCGTGGCAGCACAGCAGCTGCAGACGCTTCGCGCTCGCCAGGTGTCCCCCCCCCCCCCCACCACCACCACCATGGAGCAGCTGCAGTGCCTTTGGGCATCCAATCAGGGTGGAATGACGCTTCTCACGTACCTTGTGTTCTCTATGTGCCCATTACGGCTGCCGATGTTAGAAGTCTCTCTCTCCCTCCATCCCTTCCCCTGTCCTATCCCCACAGCTACAAGTGTCTGTGCGGCGCATGAATGTACTTCCATGGCAGGAGGAGATGGGGAGCAGTGAAGCAACTGGGAGTAGTGATTGGTTGTGTGTGTATGTTTGTGTGTGTGTGTCTGGTGTGTGTGTGTGTGTGTGTCTGGGTGTGGGGGGGGGGGGGTGCGCTGATATGATGTGGCTCTTTTTCGCCTGCGCAGGCCGTGCTGGAGGGAGAGCTGTCTACGGAACGCTCTGCTTCCAAGTCTGCCGAGGACGGCGCCATGGCGGGCGAGCGGCAAGTGTCCATGCTGCGGCTGGAGCTGGAGGTGCTGCCCTCTGCCTCCCTCCCCTTCCCCCTCCCCTCCACATCCAGCCTTGCCCTCTCACGACTCTTCCTCTGCCCTGCCTGGGCTGACACGATTTGCCGGCTGACTGTGCGCTCCCCAACCCGGCAGGCCGTCAAGGCCGAAGCGGAGCGCATTGCCACACTCAACAAACGCCTGCAAGCCGACGCCAGCGCGCTGTCGGGCGTCAACGCCAACCTCATGACCGCAAAGAGCGCTGCGGAGCGCGAGCTGAAGAACGCCCTCAGCAAGCTGGAGATGCTCAACATCGGCGAGGTGCGGCTGCAGCTTTCCCACTGCGCGCGAGGTCTCTTAGGAATCACATTCTCTTGGGATGGCGATGTTGGCCGTGATGGATCGTGTTCCGAGGGTGGGGCCGGGGGGGGGTTGCTTTGGTGCTATGGGGGCTCATCCTCACCCCGGAGGAGATACTTGTTTGTCTTATCTACGTAAATGCAAGTATATGGGACGTCAGGTTCCTGCTCTCATTTCATAACACAACCACATAAGTATTGTCCAACGCTAATCTATGAGGCTAAGGCCCTACCTCCTACAGCTCTCACGGAGGAGACAAGCAGAAGACCAGTCAAAAATAGTAGGGCTTGATGTGTAGGGGATTGTTTGTCCCTGATACGATACGTCCTAGTGTGGAGTACCGCGAGGTAAAGGGTAAACGTATGTCATTGAAAATGTTCATTGAACAACTCAGGCAGTTAAGGCCATGTAAGCCCCGTTAAAGTGCTGCTCCTTGCACGCCATAGTGTTTCACGTCTACCCCTCTGCGCGCCATGGTAACATGCGGAAATTCTCTTTGTCTCTGCAGATTCCCGGCTTTGGGTTCCCTGTGCGACTCAGCATTGATGCCCTCTGCAACTGTAGACTGTGGCTAGGTTGGACCGCCTGGCAGAGTCCCTGGACGCGACCCGCGAGGCGCTGGGCGACGCGGAGGCGGGGCACAACGCTCTGGGGAGCAGCGTGGCGGGTAAGCTGGAGGAGGTGGACGGGCAGATGGAGCAGCTGGACGCGCGGGCTCGCAAGCTTGCAGCAGCCAACACGGAGCTGATGGCGACCAAGGTCAGGCTGGAGGCGGATCTCACCGGGACGGTCCGCAAGCTCGAGGTGCGCCCCCCGTGGCCTGTTCTCGCGGCCTTTCCTTCCTCGGACCTCTGCAGCTGAATGTGAATCAGTCAGCAAAGTCGCCGCCGGTGCTAGATGACTGAGTATATGAGCGGGAGAACTAAAGTAAATACCTCATGGTGGAAAAGCGCGACATATCCCGCTCAACGAGTCTGCGCATAGGCCTGCGGATTGTCGGTGTGCCACAGACACTTCATATGTGAGAGGGACACGGCCATCTGGGTTGATTTGGGGGCATCAGAAAGAGGCTGCTCAGCGCTGATATAAAATTAGGTAGCCAAGGGCTTGCTCGAGTCTGGGCTGGGTCCCCACATCACACAGGACGGGCATCGTTGGAGTTGTGTACGCGCTACAAATGTACAAATGCAGCACCAACATACCGTGATAAGTAAAGATGTTTTGCGACCACAACGGGATATCAGTATCACGAATACAATTCAAAGAGTTATGTGCGGAACATGGGCACCCTACTTTGGGGTCCATGTGGCAACTAACCCAAATCAAAGGTGTCCATCACGGGTGCTTGTCGAAAATATTTCACGCCGGATGTCGTGGCGGGTGAATCTGATCCCCGGCCTGTAGGTATAGTAATGCAAGTCTAGCGAGCAGCTCCCGCTGCAATAAGCTTGCCGCGCCGCGCCCTGTCCTGTCCCCGCTGAGCAGGACCTTGGCGCGGAGCTCACGACCGTGCAGGGCGAGGCGGCACAGGTGGAGGCCACGCAAGCGCGCGACCGTGTGGCACGTGCAGCGGCAGAGGCCGCTGTCATGGAGGAGGTGGCAAGGCTGCGGGCGCAGCTGCTGGCGGGCTCTGCAGCCTCGGTGGACGGCCTCGTCGAGCTTGCGGCCCAGGCGGAGGCGGCGGGCAGGCGGCTGGAGGAGTGCCTGCGCTGCTTGCGGGAGGAGCTGCGGGCAGGCTCCCCCTCTCCCCGCTCTTCCAAACCCTATCGCTTCATGTTTACCTCCTTCTCCTCTTACTGTCCTCATCAGTGCCTTGCGATGGCCACCTGGCTGTATGCGGATGGCCCAGCTGGGTGGTCTGCTCACTGTGCCATGCGGCCCATCCCCGCAGGAAGAGCGTGCAGGGCGCAGCAGCGCGGACGCCGCCGCTACAGGCGCTGCGGCGGAAGTAGAGGCGCTGCAGGGGGAACTGGCTGGCGTCCAGCAGGAGCTGTCTGCAGCATCCGACGAGATGAGGGGCTTGCGGACAGAGGTGGAGCTGCTGGGGGTGAGGGAAGCACAGGTGCGCCGGCACAGTCATGACGGCCGCGCTGACACTGTTGCTCCCCCTGCCCCTATGCGTGCCGGCGAACCCACAAGCACCCTTGCCATAAGCCTCCATTTGGGCTTGCATGCAAGCTTTTGTAATATTCACGCCAAATCTGCTATAGCATCTTCTCAACCTGACTTCAAACCCTAAACATGCCAGGCAGATTCTCATTCGGACCCGCAACTTCCATTTACTCGGGATTGTGGGTTGCCAAAACAATGAGCTGTTTTGCTTCACCAACTCCTAGATTCCATGTTTCTTGTGGTTCTTGCCGATTGGATTCCAGATAGGGCATGTACTCCCAGTCGCTTGCAATATGCGGGGAAGTATCATTTGCGTATAGCGAACCCAAAACACCATTGCGGCATATTTCCCACCGCCAGAAAAATGACTGCATGTGGTGGGCGCAACTCTGAATCTGCCGCGACATGCTGCGTCCGAATAGAAATCACCGCGCCAACTGCCCTACCGGCCCCATCTGCCCTATCTCTCCTACCGGTGGCATTATCAGTGCAAGCGCATAGTCAGGGCCGGCATCTGAGCGCCATCCTCGCTGCCGGCCATCGCGTGCCTCGCAGGCCACCCGCAGGAGCAGCGCAGAACTGGATGCGACCTCCGCGGCGCTGGACGAGGAGCGTGGCGCCAAGGGCGCCCTGCAGGAGCGGGTCTCCGAGCTGGAGGCGGACCTCGCCACCGCGCTGGCCTCTCTGGAGGTGTGTGCTGGGCGCGAGGCGCCGCCGCAGCTACGTCTGCTTCCTGTCCATGGGTGGCTGCACCTGCAACTAGTTGTCCTCATGCAGTTCCAAACTGAAACATCATCCGGCCATTACCCGGTTACTTATAGCAACATTGCCCGATACGTGGCGATGAATCCGGTCCGCCGGTAAGGTGAAAAATGTGGCGAGTTCAAAGCTCCATGCACCTCAAGTCATGGTTTTTAGTGCGGGTATGGAGTCACCTAGGAGTCGCAGTAGGCCGTAGTCCACTAGTAGAGTACAACCACATTTGGTTCGTCACTGCTCACTAACCCCTGCCGCCCTGCTATCACTGGTTTCACCCTCGTGCAACCAAGGAAAACACATGTTTATCCTGGAAATATATCGCATCACAGCGAGGTTATGGAATGAAATTCCCAGATCGATGCTGCAACACAGTTGATGTTATCATCGCGCGTATGGATGGTGTGAAGCTGAGGCTGCCCCCCTCACTCTCGCCCCCCGTTGTGCGCAGGCTGTCGGAGAGCAGCTCACCCAGGCGCGCAGCAGCGCAGAGCTTGCGTCGCAGCGGCGGGAGGCGGAGGCCGCCGGGGCATCGGAGTCTGCCGCCGCCGCGGTGGCAGCACTCAGGGCGGAGGTGGGCGCCCTGCGGGCGCAGCTGGCGGCGGCGGCGGCGGGCGAGCCGACGGTGGGTAGCCTTGCGGCGCTGGCGGACACTGCGGAGGAAGCGCGGAGCCAGCTGGCGGCGATGCTGGATAAGATGCAGGAGGAGCTGCAGGTGCGCGTGGGGCTGCCCTTTGCTGGTCTGGTGTGCCAGAGGATTGGCTATCAAAGAGCTGTATAGATAGACCATTCCCGCATCAATGGTTGATTGATTGATTGATTGACATAAGACTGCTGCTGGTGTGTCAACATGACCTGTGAGACCGCCTTCTTTGCTATGAGAACTCGTACACGGTGAATACTTTTGTATATCCTAATAAACAGTGGTGCTCTGAATGGCAGGCCGTGTGCCCAAAAACTGGCATCGCGGTCTCTGCCTGTGCACATGCACACCGCGTCCAACGCGGATATATAAGAGCACTGCCAATAGGAGCCCTCTCTGCCACCTGTTGAAAGGTCCAACACAGACAAAAGTACCAGGGAATTACGGCAAATGTTCCTATAGGTTGCATGTACGCCCATTTTTAGGCTTATGGGTGCTGCGGTCATAAGGGAATTGCGAACAGGGGAAGCTGCCTGGCCGCCTGCCCGAGGTGAAATCCAGTTGACTCTATAGCAGAACAATACCGAATGCTCTTGCGGGTTATCAGCAAGTCACGTTTACTGATTTTAATTGATTAAGGTTTTCAATCGGCGTGTCCGCACCCGGAGAACAACATAGCATTAAACCTAAACAAGATGATCGTGCAAAAAAAAAACAGAGTGCGCGGAGAGTGGCTCTCGTGCATTGAGGATACTCCGTAGCACGCTTTTAGGCAGAATTTGTTAGGCGGGCACTCTAGGATCACCTGTGGCATAGCTCTCCCTTTCGTGTAAGCGTCTGTGCGGCCTCGTGTGACAATAGGGGCGCATGTCACCTGTGACACGGTGGATGATGAGGACTGTGCGTGTGGGAATGCGCCACCCCTTTCTCTCTCTCCTATGCAGGTGGAGCGCGCAGCGCATACCGGCGGGCGGCAAGACGCGGCCCAAGCTGCAGGCCGGGCGGAGGCGCTGGCGGGCGAGCTGGCGGGCGTGCAGCAGGAGCTTGCGGCGGCGCGCGGCGCTCTGGGGCCGCTGGAGGTGCAGCTGGAGGAGGCAGCGGCGACGGGCGCTCGTCTCGCTGACTCGGAGGCGCAGGCGAGTCGTGCCCACCAAGCCGACATGGCCTCTTCCGCGGTGAAATGAGCTCTCCCACGCGGTCAAGCCAGAGGCCAGTGACAAAGTAGTGAGGCCCGGCTTGAAGTGCAATGTAGGCGGTCATTTATCAGGAATTATGTCAGATATATCAAGATTTACAAAGTTTACAAATTTGAGATAATATGGGATAAAGTAAGATCAAGATTTATTCGGGTTTTGTTCGGATTGACACAAGCGGGGGGCAAGCTGTGCCAACCAATGGCCTCGCTCCTTTGGTTGAAAGTGCTCTCCCACGTGGTCAAGCCAGGAGGTAAATGCATAAAGGCTGGGCAGTTGAGGTGTCGGCATGTCAATCTTCAGATAACATAGGATTGACGAGAGGCTCATCGCGGGTTTCATCTCGGCTTTCTCGAATGATCTGGGATTGAACCCTGGCAGAGGGTTGTTAGCATTGCCTGGATCAGATTCTAGACGTGCTTTCTCAGTTTCTATACTACAATGGACTCGACGCCCTGCAGCCTCTGACGCGTAGGGCAATGCGCTGTGCAGGCAACCAGCCGCCTCGCGGCCCTGCAGGCGACGGAGGCGGCGCTGGCAGAGGAGCAAGCAGCAACCGCCGCCGCCGCCGAGGCCCGTGCCACGCTGGAGGAGACGATGGCGGCGCTGGAGGCCAGCCAGGAGGAGGCAACGGCGGGCGCTGCGGCGGCGGAGCACCGCGCGGCGGCGCTGCATCGGCAGCTGGCGGCGCTGCGGGCCGCCTTCAGCGGCGCCCAGGAGCCGCCCGGCATGGCCGCGGAGGGCGCCGGCGTCGACGACGGCGCTGCCCGGGCTCCAGGCGGCGGCCTGATGGCGCTCAGCTGCGCCCTGGAGAGCGCAACGGATGTGGTGGCGCGCCTTGTGGAGGAGCACGAGCAACAGGAGGCGCGGCGTCAGGAGGTGAGCGGCAATGTGGAAGTCCGACAAGTCTGCCAATGGAAAGAAAGGGTATTGGGGGAAGGGGGGGGGAGGGGCGGCGGAAGGGAAAGCAGGGTCGGAATGTCCGAGCCGGAGAGAGCGAAGGAGGGAGAACAGGAGAGAGCGAGGGTGTTATTGTCAGGCGCCTACAGGGGCAATACCAAGCAGCGTGTCAGAGAGAGAGAGAGAGAGAGAGAGAGAGAGAGAGAGAGAGAAATATGGAGCTCCAGATGGTTGGAGGGCATCACCGCATCCCCGTTGGATAAACTGCAGCGTGTCTAGCTTTATCACATGGCTCCTTGGGTTGATTCGTATTACTATAAGGGTGCGGCTGAAGTGATCAAAGGGACCGAAAAGAAAGTGATTGATAGGGGTTAATGGGCTCATCGTGCAGACTGTCCTGTTAAACCATATATGTCTTTTGGTTTGGAACACGACATATACTGTTGCTCATGGTGTGATGTGCATGTTTATTACCGTCTGTGAGTAAATGAGTAAACACGCGGAAATGCACAAGACATGCATGCGGATGCCCGCGCAAGCACTTGGAAGAACGGTCGCCAGTGTTTGCTTTTGTATATTGGGGTGGCGACATAGCGCTCCGAAGTTCGCAATATCTTTATTGTAATTTTGTCTTAAACTGAGCCAGATTGGGCATTTGACGTTCGCATGAATAAAAAATAAATGTGCTCTTCAAATCACGCAAGGATCCGTCTCTGTATCACCCTACATGTGTTGCCCCAAGTATCGCCCTATATTTTGCCCTATATTATTCATATGGATAATGTATACATATCCGTCTATATATCGCCCGCATTCTGTCATGATGCCGTGGGTTGACTTCGGACATGGCCACAGGGTGGCATGGGGCACGATGATCCAGGCAGCCCTCTGTTTGCTGAGCACCCTTCACGGCGTCCGCCGCGCAGGACACCGCGGCAAGCGCGGCTGCGAGCATGTCGGAGCTGCAGTCGGCGCGCACGGAGCTGTCGGCGGCGCGTGCGGCGCTGGAGGACGCCAAGGCGCAGCGAGGGGCGCTGCTGGCGGAGGTAAGCGCGGTGGAGGAGAAACTCAAGGAGCGCGGCGATGCGCTGGCGGCGGCGGCGGCCCAAGCGGGCGACCTGGAGGAGGAGCTCGCGCAGCAGAAGGCGGCCACCCGCGAGGCGCAGGCGGCCGCCGAGTGCGCGCTGCCCCCCCCCCCCCCCCCCGCCCCGCCCTTCTGTCTACCCAACAGCCCTCCTGCCCTGCTGTGACACCTCACAGCTATCAAAGCCCGCTATTGGCTGACAGTGTGAAGGCTGCATCTACTATACCATTTCATTGCATTCACGGCCACACTACAACAGACTGTTCGGCATCGTCACATTGGACAGTCTGTGCTGTGTTTATGGCGGATTGTTATACAATTCCAGATGGCATAATTTTCCTTTCCCCGCAGAGGGTTAACAGCAACAATTATAATTGATGGGTAGCTGGCTTACTGTGTGTTCGTCCTGTTCTGCTGGCTGCCGGCGCAGGTCGCTGTCACAGCAGTCCACAGCCCTCAACAGCAAGCTCTCAGCGGCGGCAGCCGATCTGGCCAAGGCCAACGCGGAGCGTTCCGCCACTGCTGTGGCATCAGAGGTCGGTCCCTTCGGGGAGCCGGCCGCCCATGAGGTACGCGCACCGCCCAGTGGCAATCTCCAATGCCCCGGCAAACTGCTGCACCGATGATTGTCTCCGCAGGCCCGGGTGCGGCCCTGACTTTGCTCTGCCGCCCGACATGGCGCGCTGCAGGCTGACAAGCAGGCTCAGCCGTCCGAGTCATCGGATGAGGTTGTGCGTTTGCTAACCGAGGTGGAGCTGATGCAGGTGCGCCATGTGTGGCCGCTTTATGCCCCCACACCCTGCGTGGCCACTCCCTGCTACTTGGGGCAGCAGGTGCTTCACGATACACCAGGCCATTTAAATGCATGTGTGCCCAAGAACAGAAAAGTACTACTCTGCAGCACCAAGTTGGCAGTTCCATTTGTCTTTGTAGAGTATTGTGATATATTTTGACTCCTCTGTCTTATTTCCTCATTCAACGCCTCGGGCCGCCCCGGGGGGGGGGGGGGGGGGGGGTGTTAAGGTTTTCATGAACTGGGTAGCATTTAGGGAGTACACGATGTATGAAGCTGCTTGCTAAGGGCAGTAGGTAGGTTGCCGGAACTGCCTCCCTCCCCCCGCCTACTCCTCTTCCCCCTACTCCAGTCCGGCCCGCCCATGCGCCTCCCTGTTGTATGCTCTTGTGCCCTGAGAGCTGACACAACGGCACTGGGTGCCGCCGCCGTGCCGCCCACACAGACGCAGCTGCGCGCAGCGGAGGCTGCCGCCGCGCAGGTGGCCGTCCTGGAGGCGCGCTTGGTGGGGCTAGAGGCGGCCAAGGCAGAGGCGGACGCGGAGCTGGCGGCGGCGGCGGAGGGCCGCGTCGCGGATGCGGCGCTTGCCGCTGGGCTCCTGCGGGCGCAGGTCCAGGATTGGGCTGCCAGGCTGGATGATCGCCAGGCGAGATCCGCCAACGCGCTCCCACTGTTGCTGCGCTTTGCCTAAAGTCACTCATTTCCCTTCGTGGTTCCGCTGATCACTCTGAACTGATCTGACCACGGTGTGAATATTCTGGGATGCCACAGACCCCATGATATATGACATCAACGATGGTATCAACTCCTACGTGTACAAATAATTATGGCCCAGCACTGTGTTGTTCACGTTGCCCTACCAGCGCAGTGACTACATGCTATATGTGTACCACACACATGCATATATGTACAAATATATAAATATGTATTTATATGAATATGTTTATGTAAATATTTATGCATTAATGTATTTTTCCATATCTAATATATATATCTGTATCTGGGTATATATCTATATCTATCTATGTACTTATATATTTAATCAAAGATATATTTGAAGAGGTATATGTGTCTATTTATATTCATATCTACACCCACATCTACATCTGCATCTATCTATAATTGTATCTTTATCTTTGTAAATACATATATGTATATGTACATCTATAACGGTAGATAGATATAAATGTATATGCTTCTATAAATGTATATGCATGTATGTATATCTACACACTACGTACCCAGCGGATTGGAATTACTTGGTGTGATTTACTTGGTGTGATTTAGTTTTCCACCACATGGCGCCTGGCAACTTGTTACGGCACATGCGCTGAAGCTTGTTGGAATACGGATGTGCTGCTGCGAGTCGCAACAAAAAAGTGGTATGGGGCCTGCTGACCTTGGCATGTGCCCGCCCTTGTGCTGGCTCCCAGGCCACCACGTCCAGCTTGAACGAGGCCGCGCAGCTGCTGGCATCCGCACTGCCTAGCGTGGCGGCCCTTGGTGCGCAGCTGCGCACCTCGCGGGAGGCGCTAGCGCGGCAGAGTGCTAAGGCCGCGGCGCTGGAGGGCGCCTTGGCGGAGCTGGAGCAGCGCGCCGCGGCGACAGAGAGCCGGCGAGCGGCGCTGGAGGGGGAGCTGGCGGGAGAGAGGGTCAGCATTGCGGCAGCTGTGGCATCCAATGCGTAAGTCCCTGACTCATTCTGACACCGGGACACCGCTTCGCTACGCGTCCCCACCAAGAGCCCCATCAAAGCCGCCACCATCACTAGTACCATCACTGCCAATTTTACCATTGCCATTGCCAGTTACCATCGTATAATGTTTCACATCCTACTTCTCCCGATGCTCCGGATGCTGCTGATTCTGCAACTTGGCCACCCAGCCGTCCCCCCCCAATCCCTCCATGTCATTTTCTCGCGTCCTCATCTCCAATACGCCTTTCACGAAATCTATATATAGCACCTTCGCTTCCCCACCTTGCACCACCACCGCTCCAAAAACACTTCAGGATCACGTGGCAGACCCTGAAGCACCCCCCCCCCCACCCCCCCACCCCCACCCCCCACCCTATCCGCACACCTTGGTGGATGTTCCTGTCTCACAGGGCTGCTGGGGACGAGTCGGCCCACATGTCCGTCCAGCTGGCAGAGCTGCAGACCAAACTGGCTGCCGCCGAGAGCGAAGCGCAGGAGCTGGAGAAGCAGCGCGTGCAGCTGGTGGCCAGCCAGGTGAGCGCAGGACCATCGGAGGCTGTCGACCTGACCCATGTCACACGTACCTCCGAGCTGATCATCCTGATAAAACCCTAAATCACCGAGTGACAGGAAGTTTATTCGACGCCAGCTACCACAACGGACAAGTCGCGCTTGGCGCCTGTCGTCGTGTGCATATCTTAAGTTAGGTTTACTTTGGGGTCTGCGCAAGAGTGGCGTTCTTCCCCCCCTTTCCACCGCGCGCAAAGGGGATAACCGTAGGATAACAACTCAACCAGAGCACGCCGCAATCCCATAACCGCATTATTGACTAGTTGTTGAGCAATTGACTGACTAACTGACTGGATGTTAGGCATGCTCACGTGCCCAGATGGTTTCGGTGCCCTGGCGTGCAACTTAAAATACGGGTGCCCTCGCAGCAGTAAGAAAATGCGTTGTACAGACTTTAGGGGCTCGCGTGGTGGGGACGTTCTTACAGGCGCCACTTTCCAGGCGTTGGTACTGGGGGCTACCATGGTTCCCAATGTAGCGCGTGACCAAGCAACCGGCCCTTCCCAGGTCCCATCATCAACCGAGCGGCCACCTATTCCATGCCACCAGGTGCTGTCGAGTGATATGGCGGCCACACTAGCGACTGGACATGGCTAACAGTCCCGATGGGTGCCTCACACTGCGACAGGCGCGGTTTGATGGTGCAATTAGGAGAAAAGGGATGTATGTCTCTGGATATATATATGAATGAATGTACCAGCAGCCCGTGTGTCCAAAAAGGCCTGAGCGCCATGCCTCTGTGCGGCCGCCCTCCATTCTTCTGCAGGGTGAAGCGGAGGCTTCCGCCGCGGAGCTGCGTCTCTCCCAGGACGCCCTGCGCGCCTCCGCGGCATCGGCCGAGGCACAGCTGGCAGAGGCGCTGGCGCGGTGCGGCGCCACGGAGGCCGCAAAGGCAGCGCTTGCGGAGCAGCTCGCGGCGGCGGACGCGGCGGCGGCGCGCCTGCGGGCGGATGGCGCGCGCCTGGAGGAGCGCAACGCGGAGTTGGCAGGCACGGCGGAGGTGGCTGGGGCGCAGGCGGAGGCGGGGCGGCTGCGCCTGCAGGCGGCGGAGAAGGCGCTCGCGGCGGAGCGGCAACGGGTGGAGGCGGTGCAGGTGCGCACCAGGCGCAGGTTGAGGCTGGGCGGGCACACAGATTGCGTACCGGCATGTGCAGCTTCAGTCCACGCACCCATGATAAGAAGGGGTTCTTTTGTGAAACATTCGGAACATTCAGGATAGTTTCGTCTAGTACTGATTTCTGACGGGTAGGGCAGGTTGTTAATCACGGCGTTCACAATACCTCGCCGGAATCTGTGGTGGGAACACCAGGGGGGGACCTGGGTAGCAGCAGCTGCGCTGGTCCGCAGTGCCTGCAGCAGATAGTATGGCTCAGGAGGTGCTTGCGGCTGGGGCAGGTGGATGTCGGCAACCTGCAGACGGCGCTGGACGGCTTTGAGCGCATGTGGAGCGCCCTTGACGGGCAGCTGGTGGCGCTGCGGGCGGAACGCGCGCGAGCGGAGGGCGAAGCGAGTGCGCTGGGGGCCGCGCTGGAGGCAGAGCGCGCGGAGCGCGCCGGGATGGAGTCCCGGCGCGTGGCGCTGCAGAAGCGCGCCAACGAGCTGGGCAGCCGGCTGAAGGACGCCGAGCACGAGGTGGCGGGCTTTGCGGTGGAGCTGCTGGTGCTGCGCGCGGAGCGCGCCAGCATGGCGGCGGCGGTGGAGGTGGAGTCGAGCAGCTCGCGGCAGGCGCGGCAGGCGCTGGAGCTCATGGAGGGCGAGCACGCGGGGCTGAAGGCCCAGCTCAAGGTGCGCCGCCGGGCATGCCCGCGCCCCATCACGTCACTGCCGGCGCTACTGACGCCATTTGCCATGCCAGAATGACACGGCACCCTGCCATCTGAGGTGATATTCACATCGCATGTGACTAAAATGCAACAAATCTGCGGTACAGCATGATCGTGCAATGATTGCCAAGAACGGTTGTGTGCATTGTTGTTATTATAAGCTCGTGTTCTAATGTACATCTTGTGAACACGTACTGTTTGTTTCTATGTGTTGTTTTAAATTTTACGTTCTTTTTCGCATGTCTCCTTTTCTATTATGTGTAGTAACAAGCTCCCACTGGAATCGGACTTCTCCTGAGCGCACCAGCCGAACCTCTCCGCAGTAACGGCCCTGAACTGCAAGTGTTAGTGTCGCTATTCACGGCCATTGTCAACTTACAGCTAACTGCTGTGGCATTAAGTTGCCAATACTGTCATGATTGGGTGTCGCCAATGTTGGTGATTCGAAGTATCAGCCGTTTGTGCTTCTCTAATACAAGGCTTCTCTGTATATGTGTTAACAATACGGATAATTGTGTCACTATTACTATGCCCAAGGCCTCAACCCATCCGCCCCTATGTCTGCCCCGCACATCACGGCAGACGCATTTGCTGTCTCGCTCCATTTAGACATTAACTCCACAACAGTGGAACTGATTCCCCCCCCCCCCCCCCCCCCCTTCCTCCCCTTCTCTTTTGGGCCCCTTTCTGGTGCCGCAGGCGGAGCGCGAGCAGAGGCAGCGCCACGCCAGCCGGGCGGCGGAGGCGGCGGGCGCGCTGGAGGCGGCTCAGGAGGAGCTGATGGTGCTGTCGGCGGAGCTGGCGCGGGTGCGCGCCACCAGTGATGCAGCAGCGGATCGCTGCGCCGCGGCGGAGGCGGCGGCGGCGGAGGCGGAGCGCAAGCTGGCGGCCGCGGAGGCGTCACGGCAGGCGCACGAGGCGGCGGCGGAGGAGGAAGCGGCGGGCGCCGAGGCGGCGACGCGCGCGCTGACCGGCGAGCGCGATGACCTGGCGCAAGCGCTCGCTACCGAGCGCAGCAGCAGCAAGGTGGTGTGCCGTCAGCAGCCCACCTGAGCCTGGGGGGGTACCATGGCCAGCAGCGACACTGTTTGCACCATTCCGATGCGAGCGGCGACGCGCCTACGCACCCTTCTTGCAAGCCTGAAGTTGGGGATGCACATCGTCTTTACAAACCTTCGTCATCATTGTCCCGCTGTAGTTTTCTTGTAGATGTGGCCTTCGACAGGCCAAGTAGGCTCCTAGTCGCAGTGTTCACATTACGCCGTCAGTGACCGCAGGGCCCGCGGGCTTGCGTTTACGTGTCGAGACAGGTTACATCGCTCTAGATTACTGTTTCTTAGCCCATCGTGAAGAAGGAATAGCTATGCCTGTATGCGACAACCCCGGCACAATGCACCACGCAAGCTCTGACTGGATGAAGCAAAGCAATCTACTGTTTGCGGGACCCCAAACCCGATTACACGGAGATACTAAAGCGGCTATGCCCGACACCCGGTGCCGCACTTCCCTGTTCTCGATATCCCAAGGGTGGTGCATCGAGGAATGTTACAGCACACACAGTTGCAGCGACGGCCAAAAGGGTGCAAGTAGCCGGGAACGCCCTCTTGGCTTGTACTTTGCCTGGCAAGATTGACAACATCTTGCCAAGGGCTCACCTCGCTTTTATACCGGCATTTTTACTATACTCGGTGTCTGGTTTTACTGATCCGGTGTCGTTACGCATCGCGCTGGTTGGTGTCCGATGGATGCCATTGCATGCCCCATGCCCAGCGTCTCGGCAGCGGCGCAGAAAGCTGTCCTATCGATCCCTCTGCCTTGCTGCCGGCTGCATGTGCGTGACCTGTTGTCTCTTGTTGCCACCAGGCGCTGCTGGCAGCCAAGTCGGCGGTGGAGCTGGAGCGCACAAACCTGGCCGCGCGGCTGGAGCGCGTCAACGCGGAGCTGGCAAGCGCGCTCGCCGAGTCTGAGCAGATGCAGGGCGAAGTGGCGGAGCTGCAGGCGAGCCCCCCCCACCCCCCACCCCCACGCACCCACCCTACCCACACACCAACACATCGTGTCTCCAAGCCGCAGCCCATCACCTGACCAGAGCGGCCCTGCAACAACCCCGGCAGAGAGGCCCGCGACATCCTGCCATGGGGGGGATTCGTATTAATTGTTTCCATGTGATTCAACCTTTGCACTGCCATGAGCTGTTACAAGTACGAGCCAGCCCTGCCGATATAACCTTCCGTGACGAACAGCATCAGCCGCGGCGATAAATTGCCGCCAAGCATAGAGCTAAAGCCACATACCTGAAGGGGGTGTTGCCCGAATCCGGTCAACTTCATTAGCCGACGTAAGATGATTATTGCAGCCACAATCCATCCAACGCGGTGCCCGTGCCCGAGCCAGTCCACCACCCCCGACGCACTCCTAGCAGCCTGCCCGAGGACGCGGCTGAGGATGCCTGCTGCCGGCCCCCCTGCAGGCGGAGAAGGACTTTCTGGCGGGGGTGCGGCAGGAGCTGGAGGCGGTGCTGGCACGCGAGCGCAGCGCGCTGCAGGCCACCCTCGGCCGCCTGGAGGAAGCCACGGCGGAGCTGGAGGCCGCCAAGATCGCCGTGGCAGACGCGACCGGAAGCGGAAGCCAGGACCAGAGCGCCGCCTTGCTGCCGCACCACCAGCTTAACCGCAGCTGGGACTCTGCGGACGAGGTCCAGCGGCTGCGGCATGTGGCGGCGGAGCGCGCCGCCCTCACCGCTGCGCATGCTGATATGGCGGAAGACCTGCAGGGCACGCTGCTCATGCTGCAGGTGCTGTCCCCCACCTTCAACCCCCCCCCCCCCCCCCTGTTTCAGTCAGGTGTGACTGCTCAATACGCGGCCTCCATGCGCATGCCTGATTTGTCCTTGTGGAAATGGGGAAACGGCAAGTGGTTTGAGGACATATTTTATGTATATGTATGTAAATATACATATATATTGTATAATTATGTATATATATATATATGTATGTATGTACATACACATATGTGTTTATGTTTAAATATATATACATATATATGTAATATATATGTATATATATATACATATATATAATATATATGTACCCATAAAATATATATATATATGTGTGTGTGTGTGTGTGTGTGTATATGTATACATATATGTGTGTGTATATATATACACACACGTCTAACTTGTATTGATATATTTTTAAGGCACGCTGTTGCTCATGTTAAGGACTGCCAAGTGTCTACTTTGCCGCCCGGCCATCATGAGCACTGCATATTAGCCGCACCATCAAACAGTTGCAGCATTTGCTTAGCATTGCTAGATATATATGTAATATATGTATAATAATAACATATATATAATATATATGTACCCCATAAAAAAAATATATAATTATGTGGTGTGGTGTGTGTGTGTGTCGTGTGTGTGTATATGTATACATATATGTGTGTGTATATATACACACACGTATATATGTGTATTGATATATTTTTAAGGCAGCTGTTGCATCATTTTAAGCACTGCCAAGTGTCACTTTGCCGCCCGGGCCATCATGAGCACTGCATATAGCCGCCACATCAACATTGCTAGCATTTGCGTCGAATCCCAACCGAGCCCGAATGCATCAGAGATCATTCCTGATTGCACTGCTCTGCATATACCATCTGCATTCCTCCTGACAGCGCCAAGATAATGTTATATTATATTCTATAATATTGGTTATGATTGTACCAATTCACGGATAAATAACAATGGCCGCTGTGTTTCTCACCGTGTAGCTCGACGCAATAATAGTGGTGATGGCTGATCCGCATGCCTCGTCGCCTCACCATATCTGATGTCCATGAGTGTATCCGTTGATCACAAGGAGTGTACGAGTATGTAACGGTGGTACGCAGCGGGAGTACAAATGCGCAGATAGGACGGCATGCGGGTCGTCTGTCTGCTGGCGCCGAGTGGCATGACGGGATTCGGTCGGTCTTATGTGCTGCAAATGCCGCCGCGGTGCTCGCAGGAGCTGGAGGCAGAGCTGAGCGAGCTCACAGCGCGCCGCGGCGACGTGGTCGCGGAAGCTGCGCACCTGGAGGCCAACATTGCCGATGCGCACGCAGCGGCGGCGGCGGCGAGGGGCGAGCTGGCGGAGCGTGCGCTGCCGCCCGACGGGGCCATGCAAGAGGTGATCGCGCCGGCCGCCAGCCCGCGCATCAGCCCTCCACATGATCCCTCCGCCTCTATCTGCTGAACAGCGAAAGAAAACGAAATGCGAGACGCACTGTCCATTACGTAGGTTAGTGTGCATATGTTTCCGTGTTTGGGTTTTTGGGCTTAAACCCTAAACCTGGGACGCTAATCCTTCGGAGACTTAAACCCTAAACCCTGAACCCTGGGCGCGTTGTGTTCTGCACAGTAACTCATGTTACATATCACGACCCCCCCCCCTTCCCCGCCCTCCCACCCTGGTGGCGGCCTTGCTGACACGGGTTGCCTGCGCTCTGCGCACGCTCGCAGGTGGAGAGCTCCCTTGCGGCGGCGCAGCAGTCGGCGCACCAAGAGCTGAACGCAGCGGTTGCCAAGCTGCGCGCGCTGTCGGTAGTGGGCAGCGACTGGGGCGAGGGCCTGCCGAGCGAGGAAGAGGAGGAGGCGGCCGAGGAGGGGCGCGCGGAGGCGGTGGCGCAGGTGCGCCCAGCGTCTGCTCGGCGCAGTTGTGCGCCATAAGGGGCTCGTGGCAGCTTTGTCTGGTAAACGTCTATCTCTAATGTATGTGGATATATATATATATATATATATATATATATATATATATATATATATATATATATATGGATGTTTGAAATTTACATGTGTATGCATATGTATATCTACGTATACATATACATACATATATGAGTAGTATATACATATATCTATATGTAGATACAAAATACATGTATACATATATACATATATATAAAAACATGCATATATGAAAAGATACATGTATGTCTATGCATACATGTACATGGGAACAGAGACACCTTATTCCATTGCAGTCTCAGATCGTCTGAAGCTACAGGTTGTGACATAGCCTCGATAGTTTCCTTGGATGACGGATGGAGGAATTGTCATTTAAAACGGCAGAAGCCTGGAAGATGTAGCGATTCGCTGAATGATGTCTGTCAGATTCTGAAACAGAGCCCGTCGCGACGTGTATAACATCTCACCCGATCTCGGCGCCGCCGGCCACGCACACAGGTGGCGGCGACCTTCCACGTGGCGCACAGCCTCATCGCCAGCATCCGCGCCAAGCTGCGCCTGGTGGGCGGCGCCCCCGCGCCGGCGGGGCAGGCAGAGGCGCTCAACGCGCAGTTGGAGGCGCAGCTGGAGTACGCGGAGGCGGCGATCCGGGAGCTGCAGGCACGGCGTGCAGTGCCCAGCAGGCTGCGCACACATTCCAAATACCAGCGGTGGTCGGCGGGTCACCTTGGTGCCCCTCGTCTACGCGCACTACCCTTACGCCTGCGTAGCGACACCGATGATCAGTATAAGCCCCTAATTGGACTTGCGCACAACTCATAAGAACATTCGCTTTAGTCGCGCCAAGTATTCGTCTGCCTTTGACTTCTGGCAGGCAGGACGGGTTCGTATCCGCAGTGGTCTCCGATGTTATCATCACAGGCACCCGCAGGCGTAGATCCCATTATTTTAAAGCTTTTCCTCATAGGGTAGAAGCAGTGCGCGGCAATGTTCCGTGTGATGATATCATCTCTATCTATCTATCTATCTATCTATCCATTTATGTATATAAATATATACATGCATGTGTATGCATTTGTATGTGTATATAGATGTGAACATTTACACTAATATGTATGTTCACATCTATGTTGATATGTAATACTACCAGGGGCAGAAGGTACTGGACTTGTGGTGCGGTCAGAAGGGCTCTCTAGGATTGTTACACCGGTCCAGTCCCATCAGAACTGTCATGCTATTTTACCCACTTTCCCCAACCCACCCGGGGGGGCGGGAGGTGGGGGGGGGGGGGGGGGGTCGCTGCGGTCTGAGCAGCGGGGGTGATGCGCTGCAGGAGGAGTTGGCAGACGCGGCGCGGCAAATCGACGCCACTGAGGCGGCGCGCGAGGCGGCGGCCGCCAGCCTGGCGGCGCTGGACGGGCAGCTGGCGGAGGAGGCGGAGCAGCGCCGGGCGCTGGAGGCGTTACTCGCCGCGTCGGAGGCCGCGCTGGCGGAGGCGGCAGCGGCGCGCGCGGCGGCGATGGCGCAGGCGGCGGCGGCGGAGGAGGGCCTGGCGGGGCTGGAGGAGGAGCTGCGCGCGCTGCGGACCGCGGCTGCGGGCGACAGCGAGGCGTCTGCCCAGCTCGCGGCCTCTCAGGTGCCAACATGCCCACTCCCCCGGAAAGGAACGTCTGCTGGCATGTATATAGAGGAACACTCACGGGGAAGGTCATCCTCATCCTCATCAGCATCAGCAGCAGCCGCAGCCACAGCAGCAGCATAGTACATTACCTATGCCTTTCATCGGTCGTTGATTACACCTGCCTGAATCCACCGAGTCTGTTTGTGCGGGCCGCCAACCCGTGTTCATGGCCTGGGTGAACGGCGGCTGTGTGTGTCAGATCTTAGGCCGCCGAGCTAGGCGGAACCAGTATTTGATCCAACTATTCAATGACGTCACCTGGATCCCCCAAGTTCCGTTTCGAACCTTGAGCCTTTCCTAAGGAGCCGGACGGGCGCATTGCGATTAGGTCTACGCTTACCATAAAGTGAATGATATACTGGGGGAGCGCGCATGCTTCGCATATTTCCCTAGACCCAAATATCTCAATTTTAAAGCCAGTGAGGTGGTTCCACCTGCGACCCTGAAGTTGTCAGATCAGGATGGACTCGGGCGCCATCCACGATGCATACTTTCACCCGTGCGTACGTCATTAATACGTGGATGCGTGCTGCATAGGCCTGACCCCCCCTCCCCCCCCTCTTCCCCTCCAAACATGCTTGAACAAACAGTACACCCCATCCCACCCCCATTGGCTAAGCAATCCGCATGCAAATCGTGCCGCCGCCACTGCAGGAGGAGCTGCGCCGCCTGCGCGAGGCGCTGTCCGGGATGCAGGCGGAGCGCGAGGCGGCGCGCGCCGACGCCGCCGGCCTACGAGCGGAGCTGGACACGTCGCAGGAGGTGTCGCTGGAGGCGAGCCTGGAGAAGGAGGTGGAGAATGAGGCGCTGCATGCCAACCTGGCGCGCATGGCCAGCGCGAACGCCGCCCTGCAGGTGCGCTCCCCTGCCTACACATTGCGATGTTGTTCGCCTCGTGCTGCATTGTGCCGGCGACCTGAGGGCATCGTTGGACTAAATCGACTACCTAGCTTCAGCTGCAACTTCCAGCGGCACCACGATGATTTTACGGATGCCATGTTTACCACGGTTGCCCTCAAGGGACACGTATACTAGCGCCTAGTTGCCCCACGCGCCCCAAAAGCAGGACGCCCGCCTTCTGTAGGCTGTCCTCTTGTCAGACTCGTGCCATGGTCACCACACTGCCGCAGCCTCGCCGACATGGGTGCACTGCGGGGCTGCAAGTAATGGTGTTGCGCCGCGTGCGGCACTCGTCCGGCAATATGCATGTCAACGTGTATTACCGCACCCGGGTACAAACTCCCGTGCATGAGAAACAAGAGAAACGCCGTCATGGCGGTCCGCCCCGTTCAGCTCGATCCCCTATCCGATATGGCCCTCGAACAAGACCCTTGTCACATGTGACAACAAGCGCCTCTCTTCAGGGTGCTTGATCCGCGAAGCCCTATCGCCAGCCCCTGAAGCCCTTCTATCGCCGGCGGTTCTCGCTCTGCAGAACCTGACACCCTCCCCCCCCCCCCCCCCCCCCCCCCTTGCGTTGTCCCATCTGCCGGCCCGAGCAGGGGCGCGTGGCGTCACTGGAGGCCGCCAACTCGGGCCTGCTGGCGCGCATCGCCTCGATGGATGCCAGTGTGGAGGAGATGGTGGCCAGCGGGCGCGCACGCGCGGAGCGGGTGGCGGCGGACCTGCAGGCGGTGACCGGCCTGGTGGCGGGCACAAAGGGCACGCTGGTCGAGCTGCTGGAGTCCGTGGGGAGCGCGGGCCGCAACCACCGCGACCTGGAGCAGAGCAACACCGAGATCTTCAACAGCGTGGAGGTTGCCCCCCCCCCCCCCCCCCACACACACACACACACCCGCCGCCACCACCACCACCACCATCACTACCCCATGACGCCCTTCTGACTGCTTTCCAAAGACATGAGGTGACTTGGGCAGCACCTGACTTGGCGCCGATGGCTTCTTTTGGGGGCGGGGCTACTGAAGCCTGGAGAAGTGCGACCGCAGCCCAGAAATCAGCAGCTCATTCAGCTTATTTGAAGCGGCTCCGCAACTTTGCCGTTATGAAATAGTCGCCACAACCGCGACTTTGGTGTTATGAAATAGCTACCACAACCGCGACTTTGGTATTATGCCTTCACCTGTCCGTAAGGTTTATGTAGTTTAATTTCGTTGAGTCGCCCACTGCCGCCTCAATGTAGGGTTTTAGGGTTTTAAAGCCTACGCTTACTGTATTCTTGACGCTGCACTGCAGCTGCAACGATGCTTATTACCATACCTGTACACCGCTGCAGTAGGTTGTCTTGTTGTACCTCGGACTGTATACTCGAGGGCTGCCCGGCCGAGAGAGGCACGACTACGGGCCGGGAACCGGCCTCAAGCGGCAGTGCGAGTTGGTCTATAGACACAACCCTTTCTCACAAGCGTTCGTACAAAATCCGCGTCTGGAGGTTGGCGCAGCTCCGAAGACACTCGAAGCAGCAGCCACACGTGGCGCCAAGTATTATGTGAACACGAGTAACAATTCTCTAAATCCTATTCTAACAGGTCACCGCATCCCGACAATTCACTGGCTGTGTATCGCAATGTCATCGGTCAGGGTACCTAGTACTTGCACCTTACAGGTACCAGCATTGATGTTACAGAGTAAGGTAAAGTTCGCCCCGGGTCATCGGTCAAAGCGCGGCCCAGTACTTGACCTCTTGCGCCGGCTGCAGTCGTAGGTATGGCACCGCCCTTAGACCGTTGCCTCATTCGAACCCCGCAGGGCTAATGCATCAACCGGGTACACCCGGGACGCGCCCGGTCGATACTGCCCTGAAATGACAGAGCCCGGAATCGACCCGGGGACCTGTCATGTAAGCGACCACCGCTCTACCGAGAGGACAGGCGAGGAGGCCGGATAGCATAGTGAGGTCATATGTAGCTGGGCGGGGCGGCAAGTTGCACCATTGCCGTGCCTCGCACCGAAGTCGAGACATGTCGCGGAGTGGCGTATTGTTAACGGAGAGCCCGTGCGAACCACGGCAGTGCCCGAGTATGTGCGGTGTCAGCGCACGGGGTGTTTGCGGCTGAGATGACACGCGGCGTTCGGGGCCCAGGGGCTGGTGGACGTGGTGGACGACCTGAAGCGCATGAACGAGGAGCTGCGCCATGAGAACGACGCGCTGAGCGAGGACCGGCTGCGGCTGGAGCTGCTGGAGGAGCGGTGCCTGGAGCTGGAGGAGGAGCTGCGCTTTGGGGGGCGGCCAGGCGGCGGCGCCACGGTGCGCGCCCTCCCTGCTGGCGTGGTGACACAGGCCTGCCTGCCTGCCTGCGTGTACGTTGTCAATGCATACCCGCGCCATGTCTGCTGCTCAAGCTCCAGTAAGAAGCCGTGATGTATGCCTCCCACGGGGGGGGTGCATGCAACCCGAATAGGCACTGGCCCTACCTTGGGGCCCCTGTACTTTTGTATATATGACTGTCATGTACCACTTGTGTGTTAAATCCGCAGTATTACTGTTATCGCGTCGGCGCTTACATGTATGACTATATGGGTATGGATATTTATACAGAAATACACATATATAATAATCGTATAATGTATACAGGTATCTATAATATGCATGACTGTCATCTGCATCTTGTGTGTTAAATCCGCAGTATTACTGTTATCGCGTCGGCGCTTACATATATGAGACTATACGGGTATATACGGATATATACGTGGATATGGGGATATATATACAGAAAGACACATATATAATAATCAGACAATGTATACATTTATCTGTAATATACATATATACAGACATACATAATGTGTGTGTCTGTCTGTGTGTGTGCACGCGCGGGCGTGGGGTGCGTGCGTGCGAGAGCTCATACCCACACATAAAAATGCTTGCCCAGGAAATAGGAAATGGCTACATCGAAGTATTGAAGCGCAGTGATCGCAAGTGAAAAAGTAACACTGTTTTGCCGCATCACATCGTGGCGGCATCCGACCAGTGTGTGTGTGCCTGATTCCGGTCCATCCAAACGACTCGTTGGGAAGGCAAACGCACCCGAGAGCAGCCCGGCTGCACGCGTGAGGCAGCTGGGGCCGAAGCGCTGCGCTGGTGACTCACAGTGGACTGTCCGCCCCACCTGGTAGCCATAGACCGAGCACACATGCTGACCCCCTCTGCCTGTCATTTGGCCCCTCGGCTGGTGACCGTGCAGGCCGCGCAGCCCTCGGGCGGAAGCTGGCGGCGGAGCATCAGCACGGACAGCACTCACGGGGACCAGCCTTGCAGCCTACTTGCGCGCACCGACTCGCTCGATGGCGCGCGCGGCAGCATGGTAGGCCCCGACGGCACGCGCACCTGGCAGAACGCAGCGCGTCTCCGGAGCGACGCCATCGGCACGCTCAGCGGCACCGCCATTGTGGAGGAGGAGGAGCCTGTCTTGCTGCGGGTGCGCTCCCTCGGCGGCAGGTCTGACGAGGACGAGTGGGTGCCGGAGCGGGCACAGCTCAACCCGGGGCTGTCGGCTTCCGCGGTGAGCAGCTGTCTCCCCCCCCCCCCCCCCCCCCTTGCCGTCCCCCAATACTGCCACATGCAACACGTCCATTATTCCCCATTCGGCTCCTCTCGGTGCCTGTCTCACCTGTACGACATTTCATGGGGTTGGTCCCATAGCGCAGAGATCTCCGTGTATCTATACACGAACGCACAGAGATGTATACTACGCACGTATTATATTTTGATTTAAGCATAATATATGATAAACATAGATAAACATAGATATTTGAGATATTTGTGATGTACACGTGGACAACGCATGACAGCATCAGGCATGCCCACCATGTATATTATATACATACATATATAGATATATGTATATGTATACATATATATGTACATATATGTATACAGATATGCGTGTATGTGTATATATATAAAACAATATACATGTAAATATATGTATATATGTGTGTATATACATTAATGTATGCATGTATATATATGTACACATATATTTATATATATACATGTAGCGAACCGACAGCCTGGCTTTGGAAGGGGGGAGGCCCACCACACCATGGTCGCGGCCGGTGATGGCAAGCGCGCCTGAGCTTGTGGCTGACGGCATTGTGGGTACGCTGACAGGAGGATGGTAAGAGCGCGCCGCCAGGACGAGGCCGCGAGCCCTACTGGGTGAGTGTCTGCAACAAGCCGCCCGCACCGGCGTTTCGGCATGCTGCCCTCCCTTTGGAGTGGAATGGGTGCGCTGGCCACTGCCGGGTGAGCGACACTCAGGGTGCTGTGCCCGTGCTCCCAGGTCTACGGCAACATGGGGCGCTACGACGACACCGACGTAGCCGGCAGCCACGAGTCCATCTCCGCCGCCACCCCGATGAGGAAGCTCGGCGCGTCGGAGCCGGCATCCCCGGAGGCGCGCGTCCAGACGCCTGCGGAGCCCGCGCCCGGGGACGCCTCGCCCTCCACCTCACAGCGGCGGCCCATCATCCCGCACACCTCGCCGCCGGGTTCGCCCTCCGCGAGCGCTGCCGCCCTGCTTGCGCCCGCCGAGGCGGACACGGGCTCCCCGGGCAAGAAGAAATCGAGTGTGTTCAAGAAGATGTTCAAGGTGGGGCGCCGCCTGCACGGTGAATCGCAGCCACAACCGCCGTTGCCGCCTCCACTGCTGCCTGCCCCCGTGGCACATGTCATCGCGACCGGCTGACTCGCTCGATGTGCCGATAAATCAATGCATGCGCAGGGCTTGAGCAAGTCACGCCGCGCAAGCATAGAACACCTCAGCAACCCGTGATGTGTGGAGGAGATCCCTTACCCCTCCCTCCCCTTGGCTCCATGTCTTATATAGGCCTTCACACGCACAGATGTGTGCCCCCATACTATGCCTCGTATCTGCAACCACCACACCTGGGGCGGGCAAACTGCGCTGCAATATGGCACACTGCCCCCCCCCCCCCCCCCCCCCCCTGGCGGGTTGCGCATTCACCCCCGGCCAGCGTGTAACAACTGCTTGTTTCCTGCACCTACAGCTGGCGCATACTCTCGCAGCATTGCCATCATAGAGCGCAACAGGGCAGCGTGGGGCACGTGCTGGGGGCTGTGCGGAAAGCAGGTACTGTTGGACTCTTGTTGATACCCTAGCACCGGCCGGACACATGTCGCGCGCGCCTTTGCACGCGTGCCCGTCTCCCAACCCGCCGTGCGATAGTTGTTTCCGCTCTCTTCTTGCCCACATTCCGAGCAGCTCGAGCCCGGCTCCATGCTCCCACTGTTAGATGCTCCGAGCACTTCCACTCACCATCGCCTCATCGGTGGACTGGATGGCGCTAGGGGTGGGAGCGCATGTATAGAGGCATGCGCATGACAGCCACCCAATCGATGATTCACGCTCGGCCAAGCGGCATGCAGGTAGGCAAATGGGAGCAGAGGCCAGTAGCAGGGCTCCTCGTGCCGCGAATGCCAAGCTAGTCGTACTGTCATGCAGAATGCGTGGCGGTGCTCGCCATGCCGTGGGCGCGCGGTTAGCTTTCGCATTGTGCGGCAAGTCCATGGTAGTCTATACCCTATTTATTTGGTTTCTACCTGCATGGTCTTTGATTTTCTATTGGCTAGAGCCTCATGAAATATCTGGGAGGGTGTCCATTTGGCCAGTGTGTGAATCATGGAGTTGGCGGAGAAAAAGGCAGCCCCTCGCATGCGCACGTGCGGAGGGGCGCCTGCGCCTACCGCTGCCGCTGCCGCGCCTGCTGCAGCGCCATGAAGCGCATCATGTCCGCCTCGGTGATGCTGATGGAGATGAGGAAGTACACGATGGAGCACGCCGCGGTGCACAGCGCCTGCAGCAACAGCCCCCATCGCTCCGCGTCCAGCGCGGGGTCCACGTCGCCGTCAGAGGTGCGCAGGGAGGTGCGCAGGTAGACGACGAGGGTGCAGCCCAGCCAGTTCAGGAAGACTTTGGGCGTGACGTAGGACTGCGACACGGGCGTGGAGAGCGCGGTCATGAGGAGCGACAGGCACGAGTCCAGCGCCGCACCGGCCTTCGAATCCCGCGGCAGCCCGGACATGAGGTTGGCGATGCACACGTCCCCGCGGAGCAGCATCAGCGGCTGCGACGTCCACGCATAGACGATCAGCGCCAGCCCGGGGACGGAGTAGCCCAGCAGGGACAGCCGCCGCCGGAAGGCCAGCCGGAACAGGTTGAGCGCTGTCGCGACGCCGCCCCACCCCTGGTGCACCAGCCCACACGCCTCCCGCTGCGCGAGCTGAAGGTGGAACCCCATGCCGAACGGCACGTTCAACCAGTCCCGCGTGATCGAGAGAGGCGTCAGCCGGCACCACCGCTCGTAGCTCTCCCGCGTCGCGGCATCCGAGAAGCACAGGTCGCGCCGCACCGCCATCGACTCCGAAAACCGCTCCGCCGCGGCCGACAGCCGCGCGCGCGCCAGGGCCCGGCGGTGTGCGCACACGGCGACGCCCAACGAGCAGCCGATCACCGACAGCAGCCACGACAGCTGCCGCCGGTGTAAGTCGCTCGACGTGCTCAGCCAGGCCTCCGCCACCGCCACTGCACACGCCAGGTAGAGGAGCGGATTCTGCTCCAGCGCGGCGGCGCACTGCTCCAGCATCCGCGGCCGCTCCAGCCCAGCGGCGACCGGGCCGCCGTAGTCGGGCATCGTTGCCTGCCCAGGAGAACTGTTTCGCTAGCTCCCCCGTGTGGCCTGGTGCGACGGTGCTACTACGGCCTCTGCTGTCGAGTGTCGACGCCGGGCATCAGACGCGGACTTCCGTCATCCTCATCTCGCAGGTGACACGCCTCCGTTTTTGATTTTGCCAAACGTGCTGCGCAGGCTTGTGTGCAGGGGTTTGGAGCCGATATATTCATTCGGTGGAAGGTTGAGCAGCAGCGAAAAGGGACGTGGGGCATGGAATACCTGTAGTAGCTGGTAAGGGTTTAGCGACCATATAGCACAGCCTTGAGCCTTCAATAAGCTAGTAAGGACATCATGGATCCATACTTGCCATCTTGAAGCCCTTGCTGAGAGGGTGGACAAGAATGGCAACGTGATGGAGGGTTGGGCCTTGACAAATTGAAATTTGCTACAACTGAATCAGGTTTTATTCGTCTTGCCAAGCTGTCTTTACCCAGCATCATCGAAGGGCCCGCCCCTGACGAACCGGCATGTTAGTGATGAACTTATACAAGAACTGAAAGGGCAGTCAGCATCAGCAGGACCCACCCTGGAGCGTGCTCTAGGGGATTACTCGGTGGGCACAATCTAGATCACCACTAACAGGGTTGGCCCAATCACCATGCATCCCCCACTTTGTTTAATTATGCAGGTGCTAGTATCGGATTGCACACAAGTTGAGATGCGACAGAAAAATAGAACACAACAAATCATAACAATGTACTTCCCTGATTTTATCTCTCTTTGTGCTTTGTGAACAATATTTGTGATGGTAAGATATATTAAGTCTGGTTTTCTAGTTGAATATTAACAAGTCGATGGCAACAAATTGCCACACGAAACAATCGTTATTAGGATTGTCAGCAATCCATTCTCTGTTGATTAAAGGTTAATTTGACTGCGAGATGTTTGATGTGTTGGTAAAGACCGTTCAAACAATGAAGGGTCAACATGTTGGTGGCGTGACATCAAATGGTATTTGTTCAGTGTGTTTATATTTTGCTAAAAGGTGTCAAAAGATCGGTAACTTGTTGATCACTTGAAGCATCAGATAACTTCAGGCTTGGGTCTCTCTCTTTAACAAACCACACGGTGAGAGGTGGTGAGGTGTCAACAAAACTTTATTGAGAATTCAGACCGAGCAGTCGAAGAGACACATGCATGCTTGGTGGTTGTGACTACATTGGTATATTTGAGACACGTGGTATGTGAAGGTTGTGTATATAGCAATTATAACATAAATACATACAGTCATTGATGGTTGGTTGCAGGTTCATTGCAAGTTAGTTTGAAGGGTCGGTTTGAAGCCTGGTTCTATCAAAGGCCCAATTAAGAATGTTTGTATTGAAGGGTCGGTTTGAAGGAATGGTTATCTTTTAAGGGAGCAGCAACATGCAATCGATCGCGGACGACCTTTCAACAACATCCACGAGGTCCATGTGCTGCGCGGTCGCATCCAGCGTACGTACTTGGAGTCTGACGGGTTCGACTTGGAGGGCTGAAGCGAAGGATTGACGATCGTGGTCGATTAGCAACAGGATCAATATTGTTTCGGAACTCCGGGATAGCTTTGATGAAAGGTTTGAATAACTGCATGGTGGCTTACTAGCCTTCTGTCGTCGCGCAGATTACGGGAAATGTCCCGGGACAAAAAGGTTCAAAAAGTTTGCAAGAGTAGATTAATAGTGCAAACTGGCACTATCGGTGCAGAGTCGTCCATAGCTTTGGTCGTAATTAACAGACAGTCGTCAAGGATTTTATCGCAGCATCATAGTAGCAATACTGGCGCGGCGACAAATCAACGGTTGGGTTGCATATTTATTGGTGGTCCGTCGGCGAGACAATGCGGTCGACGAGGTTTTTGAGGTATTCGCAGGTGGTGAGTCGCAACGCGCGACTATTGATTTGAGGTTAGGGCAGTGGTATCGGTGGTAAGATGAGGTGGCGAAAATTCGCCGAGTTATATATACTGGAAGGTGAAAACATATATATGCTCGCCTTATGAGGTCGCCAGAATGATATATAATTGCCGAGTCACGGGTGGCCAACGAGTAGCCAAAAGCCGCAAAACGGTAGTGAACAAAGGTGGTCAGTTTCATGAAGCTGGGTAGTGATGAAAAGTGAACCTTGTAGCTTTGTCAAGACCGCTTGTTCTTGGTGACAACAAAAAAGTTACCAGGTCGGGCCGCAATCTCCGAGTTCGCCCCCGCAAAAGAGCGACTCGTAAAAGTGTTCGAAAGGCCACTGGCCATATGTCGGTAAGGTGCTATCCCGACAACAACAAGTTGGAAGGATAATGGACCCAACAAGGTCCACAGTGGTGGAGGTTGGTGTCTCTGCACAGTAGACTCGAAACTGTATGTTGGCGTTTCCGGCTGTAATCGCAAAGTCTCACTACAGAAAGATCGGCAAATGGATCGCTACATATACGCAAGGTTCAATAGAGTGACGAACGGTAGGTAGAAGCACCAAATGTGGGAGAAGGTGCGAGAGGCAGCATGGATCGGCAAGCTAAAGAAGTTCTCGGGAAGCAAATGAAGTCGAGGGTGGAAGAATGGTTCATACAAAGATGTGATGCGGGGGTGACATATAAGAAAGCTAACTGAACAATCGGGCGACGGTGCGCATCATGAGTAAGTAGCGCATCGGGTGACAATCATGTACCCGGGTCATTATGCCTACATGTAACTGATTGAAGTAGGGTTACTAGGTCTTGTAAGGTTTGGTCATCCTCTCACAATACTTGTATCAAGTACCAATACCATACGTAGCGTCACCAGGCGCAAGAAGCACTAGCGCTACTCTTTAGTCGCCATTTAATAATGAAGTATAGCAATGGCATTTACGAAGCCATGACAAATGGAGGCGGGGCCCTTATCAATGTATGTATACGGTCCATCGATTCGCATATATTGTTGTATACTAACAGTCGATTATAGATTTAGAATACATTTTTTGTATACTAACATTCGTATATATGTTCAGAATGAGACAGCACGCCTACCGCCATTTCCATGAGTCTCTTTACTCTTGAGATACTCATGAACCCAACTGTTATTAGGATTTACCATCTCGACTCAACTCGTCGAGCTTTTCGGGCATTTCTGCCATTCCGTGCCCGACCCGAGATACTGCTAGCCGTGGTCAGCCCTTTTCTAGAATTACAGCGATACAATACCGTGTGGTGCCACCACGTACAGCGTAGTATGGGACGATATGCAAGCCCCCGTATGCGGGACTCTATCTATCCGAAGCGAACCAAGGCGCACACACGATGAGCACACGCTATGCATGCCACTCCTGCAGCTGCAGAGAACGGGTCGACTCATGCGCGACACTCCGATAGTGTGCGGCCGAGAGAATAAGTTGCCGGTTGCCAGTGAAGAAATGAGTAGACGTCTCGTTGTACCACACATTATTTAGGATTTTTCCACACACCCGCACCTACCCCACTGTCCAATACGATTGTCATCTTTTTTTTCATACGTCATATTAGAATACGAGGAATAATCTATCCGTTAGGCCATTCCGACAAAATGGTCTGGTTTAGGTCACACCCCCCTCCATTTTGAGCCCCCCTCCGGTTTGTTTGTAATGATTTTCTAGTACTTTATGTACTGCGGGACACTTTGTAATTCATTTTGACATGTGGCATGCACTTCCAACAACAACGCGATGCACCATGCCTCTCCCCCACCCCAATTGTCTATGGTAAGACACTAACATGCGGAGGGGGTAGGAAAAACTTGAGAGAACAAGCGTTGAGTACAATGCCCCGGCAACCCAGCAGAGGGCACCTGGCGGTGCTGCGGGCTTGGTGCGGCTGTTGTAGTGCTGGTTTTGGATACTAGCTCTGATGATAGTCGTCCCGGAAACGCCTGAGCGGCCGTGTGGCGGTGCGCTGCGGTGGCAGTTCCATCATTCCATGTATTGAATTCTTGATTTCGCAGCAAATCCATCGTACAACACTACGCTTCGACGCTTGCTACCGCCGAGCTGTTGCCCCGCCAGCTCTTTGCACATGCCAACAGCATACCCACTAGGTGATGTCCCAGCGACGCAGCGGCGGTGCGGTGCTCTGCGACGACGGTTTCAGCACTGGTTTCGGAGCATTATTTGGAGCTGCATTGTTCCCGGCGAGCATTCCGTGTGTGTGGGGGGCCTAGCGCCCCCCCCCCCCCCCCCTCCAAACTGTTTGTATGTGCTGACATGTAGTCATATATTTAGTCTAGCGACCCCCAGCGCGAGAACAGATTCTGCGGACTTTTGGGTTGGTGGTATACATGCACTGCCATATTGTGCGGTAGACACTGCGGTGTCCGCTACGGAGCGGCAACAAGTATATGCTCGGATAGCAATCGCCACGTTTTGGAGCTGCAAATCATACCATGTGCTGGCTATACATAGTCCACTATATGCCAGCACCATGATTTGAGCTGGAATAGCCACCATATTGGGCAACATCCGGGCGATGCGGCGACGGTTTCAGCTGGTTTCGGAGCATTATTTGGAGCTGCGTTGTTCCCGGCGAGCATTTCCGTGTGTGGGGGGCCTAGCTCCCCCCCCCCCCCTCCCCCCCAAACTGTTTGTATGTGCTGACATGTAGTCATATAGATAGTCTAGCGACCCCCAGCGCGAGAACAGATTCTGCGGACTTTTGGGTTGGTGGTATACATGCACTGCCATATTGTGCGGTAGATACTGCGGTGTCCGCTACGGAGCGGCAACAATATATGCTCGGATAGCAATCGCCACGTTTTGGAGCTGCAAATCATACCATGTGCTGGCTATACATAGTCCACTATATGCCAGCACCATGATTTGAGCTGGAATAGCCACCATATTGGGCAACATCCGGGCGATGCGGCGACGGTTTCAGCTGGTTTCGGAGCATTATTTGGAGCTGCGTTGTTCCCGGCGAGCATGGATTTCCGTGTGTGGGGGGCCTAGCTCTCCCCCCCCCCCCCTCCCCCCCAAACTGTTTGTATGTGCTGACATGTAGTCATATAGATAGTCTAGCGACCCCCAGCGCGAGAACAGATTCTGCGGACTTTTGGGTTGGTGGTATACATGCACTGCCATATTGTGCGGTAGACACTGCGGTGTCCGCTACGGAGCGGCAACAAATATATGCTCGGATAGCAATCGCCACGTTTTGGAGCTGCAAATCATACCATGTGCTGGCTATACATAGTCCACTATATGCCAGCACCATGATTTGAGCTGGAATAGCCACCATATTGGGCAACATCCGGGCGATGCGGCGACGGTTTCAGCTGGTTTCGGAGCATTATTTGGAGCTGCGTTGTTCCCGGCGAGCATTTCCGTGTGTGGGGGGCCTAGCTCCCCCCCCCCCTCCCCCCCAAACGGTTTGTATGTGCTGATATGTAGTCATATAGATAGTCTAGCGACCCCCAGCGCGAGAACAGATTCTGCGGACTTTTGGGTTGGTGGTATACATGCACTGCCATATTGCGCGGTAGACACTGCGGTGTCCGCTACGGAGCGGCAGCAAGTATGTACTCGGATAGCAATCGCCACGTTTTGGAGCTGCAAATCATACCATGTGCTGGCTATACATAGTCCACTATATGCCAGCACCATGATTTGAGCTGGAATAGCCACCATATTGGGCAACATCCGGGCGATGCGGCGACGGTTTCAGCTGGTTTCGGAGCATTATTTGGAGCTACGTTGTTCCTGGCGAGCATTTCGTGCGTGGGGGGCCTAGCTTCCCCCCCCCCCCCCCCCCCCCCCCCGCAAACGGTTTGTATGTGCTGATATGTAGTCATATATATAGTCTAGCGACCCCCAGCGCGAGAACAGATTCTTTTGGGTTGGTGGTATACATGCACTGCCATATTGTGCGGTAGACACTGCGGTGTCCGCTACGGAGCTGCGGCAGCAAGTGTATACTCGGATAGCAATCGCCACGTTTTGGAGCTGCAAATCATACCATGTGCTGGCTATACATAGTCCACTTTATGCCAGCACCATGATTTGAGCTGGAATAGCCACCATATTGGGCAACATCCGGGCGATGCGGCGACGGTTTCAGCTGGTTTCGGAGCATTATTTGGAGCTGCGTTGTTCCCGGCGAGCATTTCGTGCGTGGGGGCCCTAGCTCCCCCCCCCCCCCCCCTTCCCCTCCAAACGGTTTGTATGTGCTGATATGTAGTCATATATATAGATAGTCTAGCGACCCCCAGCGCGAGAACAGATTCTGCGGACTTTTGGGTTGGTGGTATACATGCACTGCCATATTGTGCGGTAGACACTGCGGTGTCCGCTACAGAGCGGCAGCAAGTATATGCTCGGATAGCAATCGCCACGTTTTGGAGCTGCAAATCATACCGTGTGCTGGCTATACATAGTCCACTATATGCCAGCACCATGATTTGAGCTGGAATAGCCACCATATTGGGCAACATCCGGGCGTTGCGGCGACGGTTTCAGCTGGTTTCGGAGCATTATTTGGAGCTACGTTGTTCCCGGCGAGCATTGATTTCCGTGTGTGGGGGGCCTAGCTCCCCCCCCCCCTCCCCCCAAAACTGTTTGTATGTAGTCATATATATAGTCTAGCGACCCCCAACGCGAGAACAGATTCTCCGGACTTTTGGGTTCGTGGTATACATGCGCACTGCCATATTGTGCGGTAAACACCACGGTGTACGCTACGGAGCGGCAGCAAGTATATACTCGGATAGCAATCGCCACGTTTCGAGCTGCAAATCATACCATGTGCTGGCTATACATAGTCCACTACATGCCACCATGATTTGACAGAGCTGGAATAGCCACCATATTGGGCAGCGTCCGGGCGATGCGGCGACGGTTTCAGCACTGGTTTCGGAGCATTATTTGGAGCTGCGTTGTTCCCGGCGAGCATTTCGTGCGAGGGGGCCCTAGCTCCCCCCCCCCCCCCCCTCCCTCCCAAACTGTTTGTATGTGCTGATATGTAGTCATATATATAGTCTAGCGACCCCCAGCGCGAGAACAGATTCTTTTGGGTTGGTGGTATACATGCACTGCCATATTGTGCGGTAAACACTGCGTTGTACGCTACGGAGCGGCGGCAAGTATATACTCGGGTAGCAATCGCCACGTTTTCGAGCTGCAAATCATACCATGTGCTGGCTATACATAGTCCACTATATGCCAGCACCATGATTTGAGCTGGAATAGCCACCATATTGGGCAGCGTCCGGGCGATGCGGCGACGGTTTCAGCACTGGTTTCGGAGCATTATTTGGAGCTGCGTTGTTCCCGGCGAGCATGGATTTCCGTGTGTGGGGGCCCTAGCCCCCACCCCCCCAGACTGTTTGTATGTGCTGATATGTAGTCATATATATAGTCTAGCGATCCCCAACGCGAGAACAGATTCTGCGGACTTTTGGGTTGGTGGTATACAGCTATTATACATGCGCACTGCCATATTGGTTTAAAGCGGTTAACACTGCGGTGTACGCTATATAGGTAAACACTGCGGTGTACGCTATACGTATACGGAGCGGAAGCAAATAAATACTCGGATAGCAATCGCCACGTTTCGAGCTGCAAATCATAGCCACCATGTGCTGGCTACATATAGTTGACTATGCCATCATGATTTGAGCTGGAATAGCAGCCACCATATTGGGCAGCGTCCTGGCGTTGCCGTGCGATTTCAGTGCCATAATTGGTTTTGGAGCAGCAGCAGCCCGGCGGCAGGACATCAAGACATGCCTACTACTCTTACATGTACAGTAGATCGCTAGTAAATCCGGGCCGTTCCACAAACCGCATTAGCAAGTGATTCCGGTAGCGCGGCGGCGGTGGCGCCGAGATTGAGAGACCACAATCTGATAAAAATAAATCTGTGTGCAATGCAGTAGCCAGCCAGTGATGGTAGTGATGTTTGTGGAAATGTTAGTGTAGCACATGGCATCCTTGCATGAAAACTCTGCACACTTGTTTGCACCACTGTGCATGGTCCCCACCCATGTCCCTGCCCTTTAAATGTGCCACAATGTACTCTACGGCTGGCATTGGCAAAGATACAATTCTACTAAGTGCCTCAAGTGGCTGATGCCGCCGACTCTGACGCTGGCGCCGTCAAGGTTATCGCTTCCCATATGTTGCGGGTGCCCATCTCGCATGCGCTTCAGTGCTTGCTTGGCCAGTTGCTTGTCCATGTTCTTGAGCTTTTGCTGGCCGTTGGGCTTGAACATGCGTACGATGTGATTCAATAAGCCCATATGCCTCGCATGCCTGCGGGATGTAAAAAAACATTTGACAATGACTCACACACAATACAGTTGCAGCCATCAGCAACGACAAGGGCAAAATGCACCTCGCATATGGGCAGCACGACGTGATAGACGTCCTGCGGGTCTTTGTGGCGCCGTCCGGCTCCAAGTTGTCCAGCACAGTGCACGCACATGTTCGGGTTGAACCACGCCAGACTTCTTTTGGCGGGTAGTGTAGTACGCCCACTCCACCATGAACTCGCATGTCAAGGCATCATCACAAACAAAGGTGTCGCGAAAGGGGTGATCCTCTGGCAAGGGCGTGGAGCCTATGCATAGGAACCGGTTTTGACGACGACGCCATGGTGGCGCGCATGCGGTAGTATGTGAGAGTTGGCGGCCAACATAGGTTGCTGGCGAGCGCTAGAAGTGTGATGAGGAGCGGTCGTCAGTCTGTAGGAGGTAGCTCGAAGGTAGCTAGATTTCCATGCGGGCGAGCACGGTGGCAGCAGCGGTGGCGCAGCAGGATAAGGACAAACGGGAGGCCGCGCACATGGGGCGCTGGAAGGCTGCTTACTGCTTAAATTACTAGTTACAAAACTTTCGCAATTTACAAAACAAGCCCCCCTCCGTTTCCACGGATAATATACGGACTAAGCGGCGCTTCGCGCCGGGGATTTGTGGAGGTGCCCTTACCTCTTGGGTTGAGCCTCGTGCGGGATGCCGGCCGCTTCCAGCCGGCTTTTTTTCCCCGCCAGGACTGGCAGTGAAACCCTTGCAGCGCCTCTAAGACGGCCGTTTAGGCAGCAATCCAGTTACGGAAAGCCCTGGGTAGGCGACGCTCCGTTTCAGCCGGCTTGTAGTGTTGATCTTTCAGGTCTGCTTTTAGCGGTAGAATAATGTTTTTAAGAGCAGTATTAATATTAATACAGGTCAAATCTACTAGCCGCGTAAAAGCGGGCCGCTGAATAATGGTGTGCATTACAAAAAGGCCAATAACAAACCCACCGCTAAAAGCAATATTAAAAGATCAGCGCACTACAAGCCGCCGAAAAGCGGCCCGCATCCCGCACGAGGCCGCGCCGGTCGGGCCGGTCGTCAGGTCTACGGGGCGGGCACGGCGCGAAACGCCAAGCCCGCCGCATGTACCGTAACCGGACGCCGGACGCCGTCGTTCGACCGTCGCCCGTCCGTCGACACACGGACGCCGGGCCCCCGGTCGGCGGACGCGGGGCTGTATATGTGAGTGACCTGAGGCGGCTACGCCATACCGGTGTGAATTAGAAAAAGGCAGTAACAAATCCACCTACTCCTGAAAGTAGTACTAGAAAATCAACACATCAAGCCGCCTTAAAGCGGCCTGCATCCCGCATGAGGTGGGATGGATGAGTGATGCGCACACAGTTCAGAGTCCGGGCCACGCGTGCACGTGTGTGTGGGGGTGATCCTCGGACGTGCTGTGCAACTTCATCAACGGGATGGCAGACGAATTTGCGCCGTCTGATGCGGGCCTCTCGAGCGGCCACCAAGCTCAGGACCCCGAGGAAATCTCTTGCGAGCAAGGCCTCCTGGTGAGCCCGGGTGGTGCACCGAGTGCCCCGCGATGAGAGGGCACCCCGATCCGCAGCCAAGCATGCGATACCGCGCACTGTGCGGCGCACCCCCTTGCTCACCTAGCCCACTGTGCCGAAGACCATGCCCGTGTACTCCGACATGTCCGGGATGTCTCGAAGAGGGCCCTTCGGTCCAGGCTCCGTGTTGTGCCACGCCGCATCCCGCGCTGCCAACCCCCGTTGTATGTCACCCAACAAGGAGCGCTCAAACCGAACCACAGCTGTGGCCCGGGGCATTGCAATGTACTTGACCCCGTACCGCATAGTCTTGAACTCCAGCAGCGTGGACTTCAAGCTCCGGGGATCATAGCTCCCGGTCACAACGTTGAACGCCGAAAGGGAGAGCTCTGCGTCCGGCACTAGGTCCTTGAGTTCATCCATGGGTACGGTGTTGCCTAGAGGCACTGCCTGCTGGAACAAGTCATCCACCTCCCGCCGTACAACGATACCTAGGTCGTGAACACAGTGATCGCGGAAGGCATCTGCGATAGCGTCGTGCAGTACACGCCAGTGAGCGTCTCCAGGCGCCGGGAGATTCATGAGCGCATCGCCGTCTAGGTCAACAGTGACGGGGTTGTGCCCCGTCGAGGGCATGATAATCTGGCTCCCAACCACCGGGGCCAAGCACGGGCTAGGCAGAAAGAAGTACCCGGCAACGACCTCCCGCAGCTCATGCGGAGTCATGACCGTCCGCGTTGAACAAGATCCGTTCCCTACGCCATACCGGTACTAGTCCTTACACCAGAATTAGCAGTAAAACACGCTGCGGCACCGCGTTATTTTGGCGTATCAGACGAATATCAAGCGTGCCTGGGCTAGAATACACGCGCGTCCATTCAGAAACAAGCCGTACTCGTACATGTACCGTGAAATCAAATGGCCGAATACCGAACGTATGACGGTTCATAAACGAAGACGCAGCACGCGAGGACGCAGGAGGAGGTCATTCGTGATTTTGTAATATGTTTCCGGTATGATTCAACATAAATTCGTCTTAGATGCAGGATTTTTACGGACTATGGTACCTACGCCTTAAAATCAAACGAGCAAATATCGAACGTATGACGGTTCATTCACAAAGACGAAGCACGCGCGGAGGAGGAGGAGGGGGAGGAGGACGTCTGAGATTTCGTAATCGAAAACGCGGTGCTACCGGTATCGCTTCGCTCACACTGCGGGCAATTTCGGACCGCCGCCTCCGTTTTCTCCGCTCAACCCGAGAGGTAGGGGAACCTAAACCAGGTCATTTTGTCGGAATGGCCTCACTACCGATACGGTACTCGTCGTATACATGACATCGTAAACCATACTTCCCCTACCTCTTGGGTTGAGCGGAGGAAAAGGAGAGCCGCGTCCGAAATCGCCTGGAATATGAGAGAATCGATACCGGTTACAATACGGTCTTATCACGGATTTTTAGGCGTCCGTCCTCCGTCCTCCAGTGCTGCGTCTTCGCGTATGAACCGTCATACGTTCGATATGTGCTCGTTTGATTTCTAGGATGACCTCCGAAGACGGTAAGATTCTGAATGGATGCGCGTGTATTCTAGTCCAGGCACGTCATGTATTCGTCTGAAACGCCAAAATAACGCGGTACCGCAGCGCGTTTTTATCGCTGAATCAGCAAGCGAGGCGTGCCCTCTATATTTATACAGCGACTATGTACACGGTGGTCCGAGGATATGCTGTAACATGATGGTAGTGTAAAAAGGGGTCGCCGCGGTGCGGGGGCAGTCCGCCGACCCGGGGCCCGGCGTCCGTCGACGGACGGGCGACGGTCGAGCGACGGCGTCCGGCGTCCGGTGCCGGTACAGGCGGCGGGCGTGGCGATTCGCGGCGTGCCCGCCCCGTAGACCTGACGACCGGCCCGACCTGCGCGGCCTCGTGCGGGATGCGGGCCGCCTGCAGGCGGCTTGTACTGTATTGCTGATCTTGCAGTGCTGTTTTTTTTTTTTTTTTTTGGGGGGGGTAATACAACTTTTAGCGGTGGGTTGGGTACCGGCCTTTTTGTAATGCACACCAGTAGTCGGCGGCCCGCTTTTACGCGGCTTGCAGATTTAATCTGTTTTTCCCCTACCTCTTGGTACAAAATAATACGTCTCTTTTGGAAAAATAAATTACTTCCCCTACCTCTTGGGTTGAGCGGAGGAAAAGGAGAGCCGCGTCCGAAATCGCCTGGAATACGCGAGAATCGATACCGGTAACAATACGGTCTTATCACGGATTTTTAGGCGTCCGTCCTCCGTCCGTCCGTCCTCCTGTGCTGCGTCTTCGCGTATGAACCGTCATACGTTCGATCTGTGCTCGTTTGATTTCTAGGCACACCTCCGAAGACGGCAAGATTCTGAATGGATGCGCGTGTATTCTAGCTCAGGCACGTCATGTATTCGTCTAAAACGCCAAAATAACGCGGTACCGCAGCGCGTTTTTATTGCTGAATCAGCAGCAAGCGAGACGCGCCCTCTCTGTTTATACAGTGGTCCGAGGATATGCTGTAACATGGTGCTGTAAAAAGGGGTCGCCGCGGTGCGGGGGCAGTCCGCCGACCCGGGGCCCGGCGTCCGTCGACGGACGAGCGACGGTCGAACGGCGGCGTCCGGCGTCCGGTGCTCGTACAGGCGGCGGGCGTGGCGATTCGCGGCGTGCCCGCCCCGTAGACCTGATGACCGGCCCGACCTGCGCGGCCTCGTGCGGGATGCGGGCCGCCTGTAGGCGGCTTGTACTGTATTGCTGATCTTGCAGTGCTGCTTTTTTTTTTTTTTTTTTTTGGGTAATACAACTTTTAGCGGTGGGTTGGATACCGGCCTTTTTGTAATGCACACCAGTAGTCGGCGGCCCGCTTTTACGCGGCATGCAGATTTAATCTGTTTTACAAAATAATACGCATCAACGAATCAGCAAGCGAGACTCGCCCTCTTTATTTATACAGCGACTAGCGACTATATATATACGGTGGTCCGAGTATATAATTACATGAGCTAGCAGCAGAATATATTTGCTGTAAAATGATGCTGTAAAAATGGGTCGCCGCGTTTTCTTACACGCTTATTAAAATATCCGACTACAGACAGCACACAGACGCGATTGATATAATCACATGTGATATGTATGTATATGTAAGCATTATATGTAGCCTACATATCTAGTACCGGTACAGGAAATTAATTTACGGTCCACGTTGCGCTGCGTCAGCATATGTGCAACGACGTGACCGCAGCCGCGCTTACGGGTACCCGCAGGTCGTGAGTGTCGATACCTGCGGCGTCACGGCTGTTGAAACGATATTAAAGGGGCGGTGTCGCAGGAAAAGAGAAATGGAGTGGTGATGGTAAACTGTCGGCGCCGCACTGCATACTCCGAGTTGAGTGGGGGAGTTGAGTGGGGGGGAGTATGCAGTGCGGCGCCGACAGTTTACCATCACCACTCCATTTCTCTTTTCCTGCGACAATTGTCACAGCGTACAACGTTTCAGCGTACGCATGCGCGCGTACAGGGACTTGCTTACTTGGCATACCGGCGAATACTCGTCGCCTGTCATACGGGTATCAATTTTAGTACTTGCAGTACTGCGTTGTATGTGTATGCCTGATGTCCAAGCGAGCAGTCACCCATGGCGCAACGACCAACTGTCTGTCGCTCAGCTCTCACACCTAGAACCACCGACAGACCTAGGGCCCGTACCAACGGCTAACTGCCGCCAACCACGGCGCCCGTGCAGACCAATAGCGCGTGGGAAGGCCTAGGGGCTTAGTCGGCTCGCGCGCCCGCGGGATGCTTTAGCATCCTGTCGGCGCGCTGCCCGCCCACTCTTTGGCTTTCCAAACGATCGCCTAACAGACTCTTAGGCATGTGGTCTTATGTACGTGTCCTGGCCTCTAAGTCTCTGTCTAAGACTTGCTGACTCTTGGCCTCGGTTCCTATGACTCCAGTAGAAGTACGTCTCACAGTGCCATCGGCCCTATTGGCCGGCACTACACACGCGTGCGAGTTGCTTGGTTACTCGGCGTGACAGAGGTGTGTGTGTGTGTGGTCGATCGACGCGAAATACGTCAAGCACTCCTCACCCTGTGCCGCACGACATGCCTCTCGCGAATGGACTACGAGTGCCCGCACGCGCGCATATGCGTACGCGTACGGTATCACGACACGACTCGACGACGACGACGCGCAGTACCGACTGCTCGCATATGGCAACAAGCAAGCCAGTGCTGATCAGGCACGTTCGGTACGCTAATCGGTCGGTCGGTCGGTCGGTCGACAAGTCCAGGCAGTCGGTACGACGGGTTCACAGGAGGTAAAAGCAAGACGGGCGTCACGACGCAAACAACACAGGTGTAACCGCGACTCACCACCGTTGCTTGCTGCGCGATATCACTCGCAGCTCGACAGCAGGTTGCACTGCCCTTGATGGACAGCAATAGACGAGGCACGTGCAGGTGTGATGTGCACAGATTCGAGGTGTTTGTGGTGTAGTAGCGTGGTTACAAGATGGGTGGGATGAGACGTTTGGAAAGCCAAAGAGTGGGCGGGCAGCGCGCCGACAGGATGCTAAAGCATCCCGCGGGCGCGCGAGCCGACTAAGCCCCTAGGCCTTCCCACGCGCTATTGGTCTGCACGGGCGCCGTGGTTGGCGGCAGTTAGCCGTTGGTACGGGCCCTAGGTCTGTCGGTGGTTCTAGGTGTGAGAGCTGAGCGACAGACAGTTGGTCGTTGCGCCATGGGTGACTGCTCGCTTGGACATCAGGCATACACATACAACGCAGTACTGCAAGTACTAAAATTGATACCCGTATGACAGGCGACGAGTATTCGCCGGTATGCCAAGTAAGCAAGTCCCTGTACGCGCGCATGCGTACGCTGAAACGTTGTACGCTGTGACAATTGTCGCAGGAAAAGAGAAATGGAGTGGTGATGGTAAACTGTCGGCGCCGCACTGCATACTCCCCCCCACTCAACTCCACAGGTGTTGAGTCCAAGACGGAAGTGCGCGGCTGACGACATGAAGAAAAGACGATGATGACTGATGATTTGAAGATGGCTTGTAGGGTGGCAGCATATTATGCTGCAGCATCAGCGGCGTAGTGGCGGCGCGCAGTCCGGGCATAGCCACTCCTCGCCAGGATGTAACTCTGCCTTGGCGCACGCCACATGCCACATGGCTTGGCACTTGTCACAGATGAGTCGTGGGGCTGCAATGCTGTCGCTGCCACAACCTTTGCATGCTGGCATGCCGCGGCCGTACCGCGCCGGCACAAGGTTGGACAAGTGGCACGGCGCGCAGTTGTCCATGTGCACTTGAATCTCGTTGCCATCGGATCCGGACAAACGCAGCCATCCGGACTCCAAGATCTCCACAACACGCAGGATGGTGCGGGCGGTACGGACGTCCAGGGTGTTGAGCGGGGGCTGCGCCACGTAGACGTAACTGCCGATCTCGAAGCGGTGGCGCCGAGGCTGCACATCGCCGCGCCGAACCTTGCGGTAGCGTACCACATCGCGCTGTTGAGCTTGCAGCGCCCTCTCGAATGCCTTAGGCATGGCAGCCCTCAGCATATCAGCCCGCTGTGTGATTAGGTTGATGACTGCAATGTCGTTGTCCATGTCGACCGGCTCCTCCAGTAGCGCGCGAACCTGGTCCGGTGCCACATGATCACGGCCAAACAGAAGAAAGTACGGGCTGTAGCCGGTTGTTGCTTGCTTGCTGACACGATAGCCAAACTCGATCACTGGCATCCACGAGTGCCAAGAGGCAGTGCCGAGGGTTGGCACAACTTTCCGAAGTGCCACCTTCAAGACTTGAACGATGCGCTCGGCCATGCCATTGGCTTGGGGATGCCCTGGCGGAATGTCCACGGGCTGAATGCCATGGCGCTCCAACTGCTCGCGGAACGCGCCTTGGTATTCAGTGCCATTGTCTGTGACGACCTCCACTGGTGCTCCATAACGGGCCAACACGCGCTCATGGAACGCTTTGGCAGTCGTAGTCGCCTCGAGGTCGCGGACAGGCACCAGCTCGATCCACTTGCTGAAGTGCTCCACGATGACGATTACGTACTTGTGGCCCTCGCTGCTAGTCGGCAGCGGTCCGGCTGAGTCCACGCTGAAGCGATAGAAGAGCCCAAACAGTGGCATGGGCTTGAGACGATCGTGCTTCTGGTTGAACGACGCTTTGACGCGATCGCAGGCGCGGCACTGCTTGACCATGGCGCCGACGTCTTTGTGCATGCCCGGCCATACAAAGTGGCGGGCCAACACTTGGTAAGTGCGGTCCCGGCCAAGGTGGCCGATGCTGGCGTGCACTCGGCGAATCGCGTCCGGTCGCTCTTCAGGCTTGGGCACCTCACGGGCAGTGTCTCCAGTGTGCAGCCACACCTTGTCGTTGTGCCAGCTGTACTTGGCGCAGCGGCGCACAAGCTGCTGCCACACCTCCACTGACACGTCGGCTGGCGTGGTCTCACCTCGCAGGTAAGAGATAGCCACTGGGCTGCTCCACACGTCCCGGGTAGGCCAATGAAGCTCCTGGCTAGCGTAGACACCTGCCGTGAAGGCCATTGCGATACACTGTGTTGCAAACGCTGCGTGTGCCGAGGGTAGCGCGGGCGTCCTTCCAAGGCACTTGCTGGGTGAGCAGCCACCAAACATAGCCGACACATCCGCCATCGCGGCTGGCGACCTCCTCTGAGTGGCGATTGCAGTGGCGGTGCCGGCGGCTTCCGAGGTGGCCCTTACTGGCTCCGCGGGCATTGGACGCCGACTGAGCAAGTCCGGCACGGTGTTGTCCTTGCCCGGACGGTGCTTGATACAGAAGTCGTACTCCGCAAGGATGAGGCTCCACCTAGCAAGCTTGCCTCGCAGCCTTGCTGTCGTCCGCAGCCACTCCATGGCCTTGCAGTCAGTGATGAGCTGGAAGTGGTTGCCATACAGGTAGTAGCGGAAGCGTTGAACAGCCCACACGACTGCGCCGACCTCTCCCTCGTAGCTAGACAGGTCTGCCTCCACTGGGGTGTTCATGCGCGACGCAAAAGACACGGCATACTCCACGCCATTGTCGTCCACCTGCGAAAGGCACGCTCCTACTCCAGCTCGGGACCAATCGGTGTGCAGCACAAACGGGCGACGCCAATCAGGATGGCGCAGCACCGGCGCCGAAACCAGCATGGCCTTGATGGCGTCGAAGGATTGCTGCTCGGCTGCGCCCCATTTCCACGGCGCATCCTTCTTGGTCAACGCTGTCAAAGGTGCCTTCACAAGCGAGAAGCTCTCCAAGAAACGGCAGTAGTAGGTGGCCATCCCGAGGAAATGGCGCACATCACTGACATTCTTCGGCGCCGGAAGAGAGTTGATGGCCTCCACCTTGTCAGCCATAGGCTCCACGCCTGCGCCGCTGACAATATGACCAAGAAAGGTCACTCGTGACAGTCCGAGCCGTGTCTTGGGTGGAGAGACCTGCACTCCCCGGGCCTTGAGTCGATCAAACACAATGCGCACACGGCGCATGTGCTCCTGCTCATCGTCATGACTGAAAATCAGTACATCGTCCGCGAAGGCGACTGCGAAGTCCAAACCAGCGAGCGCTTGATCCACAACGCGCTGCCATGCTGCCACGCAGTTCTTGTGTCCGAAGGGCATGCGTTTGAAGGTTAGCAGCCGATTGCCTGCATGGAACGCGAGGCGTTGCTGCGCTGACAATCCATCGGGTCCGGACGGCTTATCCGACACTCGGCGCTGATGAAACGCCTTGGTGCAATCAGTCGCGGTGAATCGCGAAGCTCCCTCCATGCGAGTCATGAGCTCGTCCGCTGTCGGGCATGGGTATTGATCGCGGATGGTACGCTCGTTGAGCCCACGATAGTCCACCGCATAGCGAAGATCGGTCCAGGCGCCATGCTCGTCCTTCTTCGGCGCCACGATGACTGGTGCAGCATAAGGGCTCTCGATCTCGCCCACGATGCCTGCCTTCTCCAACTTCTTGACCCAATCGTCAGCCCACTCTTGCTCTCGATGGGCAAGGTGATACTGGCGCTTGAAGACTGGGTTGTAGTCGACCAGCTGGAAGTCATAGGGCTCGGCGTCAACGGCGCGCAAGTCGTCCAGACCCCACGCGTACCAACCCGGGTCTGAGTCCATAAGTGCTGCGAAGCCCTCCTTGTCCTTCCAATCTGCCGATATCGCCCAGTGATGAGGCTGCTTGGAGTCCTTGGGGTTGATGAGCTTGCTCGTTACCTTCACCGTTGGGGATTCCTTACCGAGATGCTTCTCGTTGGCGTATGCGGCATAGCACTTCACGAGAGCTGCCTGGCTGCGTCGACTCCATCCGTCCGCTGCAGCTTTGTCGTCAACACCGTCCATATGTGATGTGGCCCACGCAGGACGCTCTTGCGCTCCACCAAAGACATCTGCCATCAGTCCAGCGCCAGCACGCGAACCGACGCCAGCGGCGACGAAGCACGCGGGGCCCAAAAGGGCTAGCCACATCAGAAGTGTCAACGCCGCGCTGACAGTCTTGCGTCCGGTAGCAGCTCTACCACGACGGGGTCTTGGTTTGGCAGCCTTGTGATCGCCGGCAACAACTCGGGCTGTGTGGTCAGCTGCCAACACACGGCGCCGAGCCTTGGCGACCTCCCGCTCCGTCGCTCGAGTCGCTTGGCGCTGCTCCTCCAGCCAACGGCGCCCCGCCTTGGTCACTCGCGCTGCTGTGCGTGGGTTGTCAGGAGGTTTCACTCTAGTACCTTGCTTGAGGGTAGCCATGTTGATGGCATGCTCCATCTCTGCCTCCACGGCGGCAGCCGTTGAGCGGCGGAGCTCGTGCTGTGCGGCGCGCAGCTCTTGCGTGTTGACCAAATGATCTCCAACTGCTGCGCCGGCAGAGGCGTCCTTCTCAATCGTTGCTGCACAAACAGCTTGCAGCATATGTTGATGTCTGCGCTCATGCGCATAGGCGACAGCACACCGGTTCATGACCGACACCGACGTCGGCGCACAAACATTTCCGATGGCAATCACCATCTCCTCCTCAGAAAAGCGTAGCTCCTGCCGGGTGTAGAAGCCAGCATAGTCTCTGTCGAGAAGGCACGCCTCACGCATGACGGCTGATGACGGACGGTATTGCGGTGGGTCAATGCCGACAACCTCCACCATTCCTGAGCCGGGCGCCCCCCCAGGTCGGAGGCGCTGCGTCCGCGTGTTGGGCGTGCTGACTGACTTGGGCGCATAAATCATGCGCCGACCGGCAACGTTGAGCCCCCCCAGCATTGTGCCTGGGCGTGCGGGCGTTGCCACTTGAGCGCGAAGCAGCCCACCGCTGCAACGCTCCACAATCTGCGCGTAGGTCTCGCGCGGCGGCCGCTCAAACTCGTGTTGCACAGCCTGGTAGTAGTGCTGAGTGAAGGTGTTGGTCCACCACAAAGCAGAGCGAAGAGAGGCGTCTCCGCATTTGTGGGCATGATGCGCGTTGGGCTCGCCAAAGACACGGGCCATGAAGTCGATGAACTCCTGCACCTCAGGGCTGCGCCGGCTCGGCGCAGCCGGTATCACGTTCTCGATAACGTATCCATACTGCGCGGGAGCAGCCCAGTACTCCTTGACGCCTCGTGCCTTGGCCAACATGCAGTTGAGCTCGCTCATCGCCTCTGCCAACGGGACTATCACTCCGGTACGCGCACCACGTAGTCCATGCTGAGTGCCCATCGATGACACGTCCTGACAGGGCGGCTCAGCGCGTAGCTCGTCCAGCTCCGGCAGGTGCCTCAGGATGGCTGGTGCTGTGATGTGCTCCACGTCATGCTCCAACTCGTCGCTAAGAGCGAAGCACTTCTCGAACGCATTGCGAGGAAGTTGCACGGGCCACCGCTGATGCATCCACTCAAGCTGTCGCAGCAGGCGCTGCCGATGAGCCACGCTCCGGAGCATACGATCCACGATCTGTATCAGCTCATAGTGGTACCCGTCGACGAGGTTGGTGAACAACACTGACAGCATGCCAGCGAACAAGAAGAGCCCTTGCTTGGCGCGTCCCTCCTTGCCTCCTGTCCGGTCGAGGTCGATGATGTAGGTCAGCTCCGGCGTCGAATGCGGCACGGCGCGCACGAGCGCCAAACGCTCCAGTGTGTGGCCGCTCAGGTGCAGCCGTCCGGCAGCTTGACGCTGCGTCCGGAGCTCCCTCCAGCCCGGTATCTCGTCCTCATGTTCCTTCAATGGCATTGCAGTGCCATCCTCCAGCTCCTCATCGTCTGATGGGCAGTCATGCTCCTGCAGATTGTCGGCGCCGGGGCCCTCCGCGCGCAGGGCGTAACACGCGCCCGCGGCCAGTGGTTCGCTATCAAGCGTTGTTTCGACCTCCGGCTCCATCTGTGTCATGATGGTGAGCTCCACATAGACATCGTCATCATCGCTGGAGTCCTCCATCAGGTCCGGCAGCTCCTCGTAGCCATCGTCATCATCGCTGGAGTCCTCCACCAGGCCCGGCAGCTCCTCATCGCTATCAGAGTCGACGTCCATGGGACTGGCGTGCAGGGTGAAGCATGACGCAATGACGTTGGCAACATGGTCGGGCACTTCTTCTACCCAGGCAACAGGGCACAAAGTCCTCCTCGCCATCTGAGTCGGCTACAAGCTCCGGTAGCTCAGCGTCGTCGTCCTGCTGCTCCAGCTGCACTGCAGCGTCGGCGCCCAACGT